>OMPJ01028481.1:16195-61112 GCA_900312935.1 Carapus acus
TCTAAAAATCCCTTTTTTGTATTAGCCTTAAGTAATATTCTAATCTTGTGACACACGGAATTTTGGATTTTCATTTGTTGCCACTTCAAATCATCAAAATTAAATGAAATAAACATTTGAATGCATCAGTCTGTGTGCAATGAATAAATATAATGTACAAGTTACACCTTTTGAATGCAATTACTGAAATAAATCAAGTTTTTCAAAATATTCTAATTTACTGGCTTTTACCTGTATAAATCACTGGTTCTTAACCTGGGCTCCATTTAACCCCAAGGGTTCGGTGAGTCAGTCTCAGGGGTTCGGCGGCGGTCAAGACCCACACCCAACTAACATGATTTGTGAGGACAGGCCCCGCTTGGCCATTGTAACAAGGGTTCTGTACATTTAATGAATTACATATACTATAAATAACAGATAAAGAATATCTTGCAGAATTCACACACACACACACACACACACATGTACCCACATACCCACATACACACATACATACACATAAATTCAGTGCGATGCACATTTTACATAATTTTTATTGGATTCTGCATGAAAAAGTGTGTGTGTGATGGGGAAGAGAGAGACGCAACTACCATCAGCAGTTCCATGAGCAAGAAACAGGGTTCCACCAGGAACACCATTCATGATGGGCAGTACTCTGGAGGTCTGAGAGAGAGGAAGTAGGGAGATTAATAGGCAGGTATCTACTGCATCTACTACATTGCAGAGGGAGTACAGAATATCCTTAGCATTGTGTGATGGAGGTGAGGATTTGGGTTGGACAGAGCCTTGTTTTTCAGACACTGTGATGATGAGTTTGTGTACAGTTTTGACACAGGCAATCTGAAATCTGTTTCCCTTAGGCACGGCGGGGCAGGGAGAGGTTCTCCTAACCAAGGCTCCCGCTAAACTGCGCGCTTGCGCAATCATGCCCTTGTCCCACCATTGCAGCACACGGCTTGGCTAACAGTACAGCGGAGGTAAGACAGGTGAGGTGGAGTAAATGCTGCCCAGAGAATTTGTGTGTTTGCTCAGACAAGTGAAAAATTAGCAGGAACATTGCTCCTAACTAGAGATGTCCGATAATATTGGCCCAACGATATTATCGGCTTGATATTAGCATAAAAATGTAATATCTGTGTCAGATTTTTTTTTGCTTTAAAACCGATAATATAAAAACCGATAAAAATAAAATAAAGCTTGCGTTACACCGAAATAGTGCCTATGCGCTCCTGAAGCGTTTACCGGCGCACATATCGGTATCGGATGTTATCGGTATCGGTAAATTGAGAGTTGGACAATATCGGCAAATCGGATATCGACAAAAAAGCCAATATCGGACATCCCTACTCCTAAAACTTTGGTTCTTCTTAGAGATGTCCGATAATATCGGCCCACCGATATTATCAGCCCGATATTGGCATAAAAATGTAATATCGGTATCGGATTTTTTGGCTTTAAAACCGATAATTTAAAAACCGATAAAAATAAAATAATGCGGGCGTTACACTGAAATAGTGCCTATGCGCTCCTGAAGCGCTTACCGGCGCACATATCGGTATCGGCCGATATCGGTATCGGTGAATTGAGATATCGGCATATCGGATATCGGCAAAAAAGCCAATATCGGACATCCCTAGTTCTTCTGGTTATTGGATTAAAGGTGTCCCGACTTGTCCTTACTCTACACGATGCCATTGAGGCAGGGCTTGGGAGCCATTCACACCGAAACGTGTGAGGGTTGCGAGTGACAGATTTCAGGAACTCCCCTAGTATGCAGCAAGTGTAGCATCTGTGACTCAAGGCTGCAGGAAGTCAGTTTCAGTTTCTTCTTTACACAGGACTGTATTTGTTTTTTTTACTTTCCCAAGCCACAGCGAGCCATTGTTCAGCGCCAATAGAGTCGCATATGGCTGGCAACCCCTGCTTTAAAGTGACAATGCTCCCCCTTAGACACACACATAGACACAGAGGCTCAACCAGCCTCCTCCTGCTGTGAGACTCACAAAAATAGCAAACTGTGGCCCAGATAAAGGAAACCCACTTAGGGAGGGAAAAGCCCACTTTAACTGCAACCTTCATGGGAAGGACACATAACTGACATCCTCTTTTCACTTCATTGGGGTGATCATTCTAATTTGCCTCTCAGTGGGCTGGCTGAAAGGTTCAGCTGACCGTTTTTATACAGAAGAGAGATATCAGGACCATTCGTCTCACAAGAAAGATCCTAAGGACACGTAAAACTACCAAGATATTGAGTTTTACTTGCAGACGAGTACACTTGCAGACATGCAGGATTTATGTTCCTCTGTTTCCCTATCTGCAGTGACAACGTTAGAGGAGCTGGGGTGATGGATGACAAGCACTGAGAGTGAGCTCACTTGGTATCTGTTCTCGTCAGCCATCAGTGAGCCAAAATATCTTTCAGAGAAGGCAGATGCTGGAAAAGGAGAGAAAGAGGCAAAGAGAAAGAGGAGGTGATGACAGTGGTTGACCTTTGGGAGTATTGCATTCTGGGGATGACTTCCCAAAAATGGAGCTGCTTTTCATTCAACATGAAACTCAGTAAAGAGGCAGATCTGAATTACGATGTGAATTATGGGGGAAATATTAAGTTAGCGGGTGAGACGCTCTGAACTTCACTCACCATACAAGCTCCAGTCGATGATGGGGGCCTGGACTGCCGCACATCTAATCAGCCTCTCTGTTGACTTCAACATCATCAGCGCCATGTAGCCACCATAATCCTGTCGGAGGACAAGCATCCTTTGTCTCGCGAGGCAAAGCATAATCTTGTGATTTCTGGGGCATGTGTGGCAAGCTGTGTGCTCTGTGTGTTCAGGATGTCGCTGAATGTAAACTCAGAGACAACGAGCCAGAAAGCACTCTGATTGTGCAATGAAAAATACATCCGACCAGCCTGGCAGCCACATAAAGTGTAATTTTGGAGGACTGATCTTTAGGCTGGAGAGAGTTTGTGAGGATTTATATATCCTTAAATAAAGACACTCGCCAGGAGCCTGACTGATTGTGTGAATATACAAGTGCAAAGATGATCCCTTAGCAGAGGAGGCAGGCCTACCTCTCCAAAGACTCCAATACGTGTGCGGTCTATGAAAGGCAACTTCAACAGGTGCCTGCGGCAAAACCAAAGGAGCGTTTTAACTGAGCACACGCGCAAAAGCAATGGCTGAAACTAGAATTTCAACAAGTCTGAGTAGACAGGATCTGGATGGCACAAGGTCACATACCCCACTGCTGCTAACTGATCCTCAATGTCCACTACACCAAGCCTCTGGTGAATCTGCTGCAAAATCCTGCCGATGGACCAACAAGGAGACAAAACCAAAGGAATCTGAAGTCAGCAAAGGCACCACAGATGTCTGAAACCACACAGCAACATCAGGCTGTACATATTTACCTTTGACCTCTGAAACCAGAGCCACGGCCATCAAGCCGTGCCACAATGACTTGGCCAGACTCCACCACCAGACGGTCCCAATCAAGACTGAATTCTTCGGTTACTGCCTGGTCACCTGGGGTACTGGGACTGAAAAGATGGAGGCTTAATTAAAATTTTTTTTCATGTCTATTCATCTACAATTACATTCATTCTCGCTATTGAAAATGTACTTAACAAGGCCACAGGAGGGCACTGTTGTCAACTGCAACACTTGAGGAGTAATAATACCAAAAATTGACAAAACGCAAAATCACACCACCAACAACCGGTGATCATTTTGATGAGGGTGACAAAAACAATGCAGTCAATAGGGTGATTAAGAGGGATATATACGAGGTTTCGTATGTTGCTGACATATTTTTCCAAGTTTGGTACCGATAACAATAATAGCATCAACCTGAATGAGCCCTCTAATATCAAACATTGTCTGATTTGCAGCCAAGTTTAAAAGAAATGGATGTGATAATTTGGTTTCATATCCCTCTAACCACAGTGTGTTATTGCCATTAATGTGAGACTTGGCTCCCTAAGCAAAAACAGAGTCGGAGCAAGGCAAGGTGATCTTACAGGATGAGGAGGAGGCCATACAGGTACGACTCAGAGAAGTCTGGAGGATAGAGGAGCTTCAGAGGTAGATCTGTGCAGAGGGCATAGGGCAGGACCCAGAGAAGGAGAGGAGAGAGAGAAAAAAGGTGGAAGAGGTATGCAGCATACACCCACACAGACGTGACCCACCTCTCCCTCTCACTTGCCCGCTTTACTTGACATGCACTCCAAGTGGCTCAATCACCTCCTGAATAGGTAGGTAGGTGGGTCCACTGAATCAATTCAATCGATCTATTGATCCAGGAATATTAAAGCCCCAGCAGCTCAAAGGACAGAGCAGAAATAAAGGCAGGAGAGAACTAAGCTAGAAATACAGACCACTGAAGATATTCTTAATACTTACTCATATGGGAATATGAGTCATATTGATTTTTCCCTCTCTCTCTCGCAAATGCAAGTACCTGTGTCCACACTCACACTCTCTCACGCACTCTAACACACTCTCTAACACACTCTCTCGCACGCATGCACGCACGCACGCACACACAGAGTTTGCACCATAGTTGTCTTTAGTGATGATCTTCACTTCGGTCTGGATGGTCTTTTTGGTCTTCATTGCAGCCTGCAGTGGCATGTTGCTCTCCAGAACAAAATATGCTGCAACGCAGGAAATCACAGTCATCAGAGTGGAGGACCCAAGGATGATATAAATTCAAAAATGTACGTGTCCTTTATACGCAGTATTGCTGTTTTCTATCAGGTGAAACGAGGAGAAGGCAAGCTCAAGGCAGGACGATAATTATTTCATTTTGGGTGATGGAACAAAGGTGAGGCAGCATTAATTCTGCGAACACCACGCAGACATTGGTTCATCTCCTGACTTCATCAAATATTCAGCAGTAGGGTCGAGGAGCTGCAGCAGTAGAAGGTCAGAACAGTATTCTTTATTACCCAACAGCTAATCCATTTCAAATAAACTACTTCTGTCCTATGTTCATTTCCTGCAACATCATTCTTAAGACTGAATTCTGTTCACTGTTGCAGAAGCACTCCACCTTTCCTCAACTCTCGGTGACTATGTAGTTTTGCTCCTTTTCACCATCCTGGCCTGGTGCATCCTTGCATATCTGGACAGCAATAGTTGCATGTCATAGCCATTGAAGTGCAAAAAACACATTTTGTGAATGTCACCGTATTATTCCTCATTTTATGAATATTATTTTCACAAAATGCACAAACTAAACAGGCAGCTTGCCATGGCAACAGGCAAGTTCAGCAGCTGTCGATGTGCTTCTTTAATTGAGACGATGAAGCATAATACCAGAAGTATAGAGATGCGATTACGATCTCTCTCTCCCACACACACACAAACGCACGCAGGCAGGCAGGCACGCACGCACACACAAAGACACACACACACAGGCTGCAAGAACAGCTTGTTGAATCAGAACACTCACAGTCCAAGTCGTCAAAATTGACAAGTAGCACAGCCGGAACACCGGGTCCTGCACAAAGGGAATGTCAGATGGTGTTTTGCAAATATTATGCCAAACAGCCAAACAACTGTAATTAAACAAAAACAGCACAAGAAGGCATATCCTCAAAAAGACAAGTAAGATAGCATCTGCACCACAGCAAAACAGCCAACTGAGCAATGATTTGCAAAGGCTACACTGATCACTGCAATTTCTGTGTTTTGTTTCCCTCCAAAGACACAAGTGTTTTTGTATATGTGCAACATTAGTAATGATAAACTCCATCTTTTGATTGGCCTCTAGTAAGTTCTGATTTCAGTTGCACCTTCAAGAGCTGAAAGTTGTAGTGATCAATATATCCAGTAACATATCCAGTAGCATGTATATAAAATGTCTGAAGGTCTCACTTTTTGGATGAAATTAGTATATGACGACTTTCACCATTTCCTTTAAGTTTTTTGAGACACACCTGCACATAATTGTATGCTTTGTGTTTGTACCGTCACAGTAAAGGATGGCACGCTGGGTGTCGGCGCTAATGTCAGCGCGGAAAAATGTGCACTGCTCCTTCAAGCCGCAGGTCAGACATTGCTGGGGAAGCAGGCTGTGTGTGGACATGCTGTTGTTGCGAGAAAGAACAGAGAATTAGAGAGAGATGCAGAGGCAAAGGGAATAAGAAAGACAGTGGCAAGGAGAGATGGCGGGTCACACAATAATAGGAACAAGGAAATCTTGGTGGACACAAGCTTCGAATGTGCTGCACGATTATAGAAGATAATACAAAACACCGTGTACATCACCTGTACAAATGCCTCTGCTGTGCCGAGTCCTCCGTGCTCAAGAAGTACCTCCGAGGAGTAAAGTAGGACAAGGTCAGTGTGCCATTTGTACACACAAACACATCCTCATTTTCTGGCAGGCCCTCTTAGATGTTTTGTAGTTCATTTTTCTTTAAATCAATGCATCTGAACTATTCAGATGATAGGTTAGAATTAGGTGGTAGAAGTAGCGGCTGCAATTAAGAGAGAAACTGGGAAGAGTGGGCCTAAATGCATTCTTAGTATCAGCAGACGTTGAATTTGAAGAAGCCGTGGACGCGTGGTGAGAAAATGTGACAATGGTAGTGTATTGGCAACATAGTACACACATAACAAACATGTACTAACAGCAGTATGGATATGTGGATTAGTACAGTTACAGTTTATGCAATGAGGAGAAATGGAGGGAAAAGAGGATGTAAAAAAATCTAGCATCTACAAATGACAAAGACCTAATTTTCTGTCATTTGTAATGTCCGTAGCACATATGCAGACGTCAGTGACTAAAATAGGCTTTTATTCTTTTGTATTGTACAACGCCAAACTAAAAATCAAAATGGCGAGCAACTCACAGGATCTGATTATTTTCATCATAGGCTAAGATCTTCGTCACCTCCCAATCACCTGATGTTAGGTGGCGAATCTCATCTCGATCACCGTGTACCTGAAATTGGTTTGAGAATCCCTGAATAACTGTCGAATAATTGATGAATTTGATCTCTCTAGGCCAGAGGTACTCTAAGTGGTTGTCACCTTTCTGGTCACCATGGTCACATGGCAGAAGTCGCCTTGGCCTCCCTGCCTCACAGGGAGAGTGATGAAGAACCTGCTGCGGTCTTTAGAGAACATTGGCTCCTGGTGCTGCATGGGCAGAGACGCACTCGTTGGAGAACGCCACATGACATTGTACGCTTTGAGTCATATCAGAATTGGTGTCACATGTACAAGTGGAGTACAAGTCGATTCCACCTTACCTGTCTGGAGAGAAATGACTCTGATGTCTCCTGATGTCTCTGAGAAATAAAGTAGTGGAAGTAGAAAAATTTAAATACTTTTTTTTGCATTTGGAACCTTCAGCTAACCCCAAACTTAATTTCTAAATTAAATTTGTCATGTAAGTTGTCAGTTATATAACCTCTATATAACATATAATTTTCTCATAGGAGATTTGTGTTTGAACACGATCCAGAACAAAACCAGTCAAGGTTTAGAACTAACTGACCTCATGTCCTGATAGCTTTTATAGTTAGTATTTGCATTTGATCTGTATGCTGTTCTTGAGTCGTGCCTGGAGTGGACACCACAGTGTCTAGCTGCACCAAACTCATTCGCCAACCATGCTCTGAAAATGCTGGGGCTGATCCACCCAAATCTGTTGCCTACCTGCAGGCAGGCTCCGATCGTGGCGTCACACACAGTGAGAAGTGAAGCATTTTGGGCCCTGTTGAGCCATCGCACAGCAAGGTGAGTGCTGCTGATCCACTTTACCATGGAAACATAGAAATCCCTGTCGAGAGAGGGAGAGACGGGGAGAGGGAGTGAGCGACAGAGAGAAAGAGAACAGGGATTTAGTGCCTGTGTGTGTATGCGTGTGAGTGAGACTCACCTTAGTTTTAACCAATCTGGTGGCTGCAGTTCTTGAATGTGTGTAGCTCCAAACAGGTTTACTACTGACAGCTTCACCGTGGGGTTCCTCTGGTTAGCCTGATGGTGTAGGACCAATTTGTTATTGTTTAGTTTGGTTCTTCAGATAAAACTCATACCATCTACTTCACTGCACAAGTCACTTAACACCACAGTTTTGTATTGTGCTATTACATGCTGCAGGTTTACGTGCAATCCCTGTACTTAACGTCTGTAACCATTGGAAATTCTCTTACTTGCTGCTATAATCATAACGTGGAGCCGCCTAATGTATTCTCACAATGATGTTGGAAACAGAGTCACAGCGACAATAAAGGATTCTTATGACATAGTCAAAGACACACTGCCGTTTCAATGATAATGACACCTTTAGCACAACAGATCTGTTGATAACCGAATCTGATTCACACAAGATAAGAATTGTGCTGCTAGTTTAGAGTCCACAGACTGAACTCCACCTCCAAATGGCCTACAGTGAGTCTTGGAAAATACCTTAATAGTAAAACGACAATACCATACAAATAATCACAGAAACCTTTGTTTTTTTATGAAGGCAATTAAAACTGAGGCAATGTTGTACAGATGTTTAAGTTCACTTTTCCTTAAATGATAAATGCTCTTTTGTGAAGCAAGTGAACCTTACTGATAACCAGGAGAAGAGAAACATCACCAAGACCCTAACACGTCATTCAGTGTTTGAGTTGTGAATCTGACTCAAGTGAACCAAAGCTTTCTAAGAGACGTGTTGCTTGATTTTGTACTGCCTCTGCACATCACAGGAAATCTCTGGGATCTGCTGAAACGGAACTGGATTTCTGTGTCTGCAGGAAATTCAGAATTCTCCCAAGAAGTTGATGGCCTTTTTTCTTATTCTGCTGTCCCTTTCCAACTCATGGTTAGCGGTCACTCACCATGGGGTAAGGGTACTGCAGGCCTCGTGGATAGGTGCTCCCTGTGAACTGTGGCAGTGCCATGTTGGGCACGAGCGAGTCATTGATGGTGAGGAAGGCAAGTCTCTCTCCATCCGGGGACCACCAGTGAGCCAAGTGTGAGAGCAGGATCTCCTCTAAAAAAACAAAGAGAAAACAAAAAGTTCAGGTTACCCCCACTTAATGACCAAAAAAGAACAAATGTCAAGTAACAAGTCGGTTAAGTGTCACATATTTCTTCAAAATGGGACAAAGAGGAAGGAGCAGGTAGAGGAACAGAGAGACATGGAGAGGGGGAGGAGAGACACTGAATATTAAGAAAATTTTTTTCAATAAATACCGTGTTTGCCTCTGTGTGTGTATGTACACACCTATACACCCACACACATACACACATACACATGCCTTCATACAGCCAATCCGCAACCCCGTTGAAGATTACGCCCTCCATCCCAGAGGAGGTGATTCTGAGGGAGTTGCTCCTCACATCTGACTGGTAGTAAATATTATTTTCAAAAATATAGATCTGAAATGGAGAGACATAAATGATCGATTAACATAACATAACATAAGAGGTGCGAGACCACAAACTCATATTCTTATTTCGATACTGTAGGCCCCAGTGTCTGTTGGTTTCTTATGCATGTCTCATTTTGTACAATCAAAACTGTCCAGGTTGTTTGAAATATGCTTAAATCAACAACAAATTCTATATTATTTCAGCAAAACTGCACACAGGTTGTCTGAGCCCAAAGACTAATGTTGTCTCTGCTTTGCAGATTTGGAAAACAAGGACATTTGATTCCAAACAAGTTTCCGTTTTGTTAGAATTTCATTTCCATTATTTTCAAGATGTTAATCAGTTCTAATCAACAGCATAAGAACGCATAAACAAACTGCCTTTGTCTACAGCCAATAACTCCCATTGTATCTTCCAATGTGCGAGCACTTAGTGACAGGACTTTTCCAGGTTAGGATTGTTTCGATGGTGAATGGAACAACAACAAAAAATGTGTTTTTGGAGGGCACAAACAGAGTTAATGAAGCAAAGAGGAAAATTTCCCACCCTTGCAGCAGCTGGAACTCTATCATGCTGATGTGCAAGTGGGCTTGTGAGTGTGTGAAGCCGGAACCTTTCCAAACGCTTAACAATAATATTGGCTCAAAACCCACAAGAGACTGAGAGCGAGCGAGACGTTGAGAGAGAGAGTGGCATGTAATCAATACAAGACAGAAGGGAGAGGGTAAGACAATGAATGAACAACAGAGACAGATTTCGAACTCACACGCACACACAAGCACACACACACGGTCTTACCAACTGCTGTCCGTGTCTTCCCCATGCTGCATGCTGGAGCACTGCGTTGTGAACCTCTGGAGGATTCAACTCCAATACCTCCCTGATACACATGTACACACTCACTGTCAATATGTAGTCACATGAATTATACTGACATCAGGCGTGTGACGGCTGTGAGGATTATGCCATTACAAAGTACAGCACGCTCACCGAGTGTAGATGTTGTAAATTATGTAGGACGCCGTATATGAGTATCTGTATACCTGGAATGACATGACACACATACACACAAAGATGAGAACATAGAACTGTAAAAACTGTTGTTAGTACATTCCGGAATGAGCTAGTAACTTTTGTGAAATGGAGTCTCAGATGCTGTGTGACTGGCATTCAGGAGGAGTCACTCAGGGATCACGCAATATCATCACAGATCAGGCATTGGGGTATAGAGAACGGAATGACTGACACAACGCAGCCTCCTGCTGGACAAACTATTAATTGCAGTGGTCCCCGAGAGCCTGCTCACTGATGTCAAAGGGAAGACTCGGGGAGCCAACTGTATTTAAATGTCCATATCATTCCGAGGGGAACACATGAGTTTCAGGTGCATTCAGTGTCAAAAGAGCTAGATGTTAAGGGAGAGAGTATTTGTAATGGGGATTTGAGAGAGTTCACCTATGAGTCTGAGGTGCACACGCGCACGCACACACACACACATACACATGCTGTCCCTGTTTCATTCTCAACACCCTAAAGCTACAATGCCTCTCTGAGCTTAAGATGTCCTCCTCCAGTCCTCCAGCCAGTGCAGTGATTCCAAACCCCCACTGGCATCCGTTCAGAGGTAAACAGCAAAAATCAATGGAAAAACCTCACTTGTGAGATGAGGAGACAAACACACAAACACACACACACACACACACACACAACACACACACACACACAAATACATAATACACCAGTGTAAAGAAATCTAAAACGATAGAATCATTACAGAGATGCAGCAAGTATTCTCGTCCTTCTCGACGTGTGCACGCGCAGTGCTTATGCAGAGAACTAACAAACAAAACCAAGATAAAAACAGCACAAATGCCCATATTGTTCAGCAAGGCCAGAGGTTCTGACTATGTGTGTCCGCGTGTGTGCTTGAGTGTACATAATGCACAGGAGCGGAGAGTAAATAACAGCCTGTCAGGATGTAAACAAGGGCTCTATTGCTGAGAGAAAGGATGATCCGCTACACCAATCACAGCTCATGCTGGAATGTGCAAGGATGTTAGACATTAAAAACAGACAATGGTTGGTGTGGAAATCTCAAGAATTTGCTGCTTACCATCTTCACGTCGTAAGCGAGGAGTGCATACTTCAAGTCGGGGGAGAGCGAGTACTTGGCCACGTTGAATGCCACCTGTAAGAGGACAGGCAACGCTTCAGGACAAAAGAAAATTGGTTCATTTCCCTTTAGCACAAAACATATACACAACGCTTGTTACACACACACACACACACACACACACACACACTGTAAATCTAGTACCGCAGAATATTTGCAATGCTTTCAGGCAGTGTTCCCTTTGAGCTGCGCACTTCTGCAACGTTGCACTGGTCCCACTATCGCAGCACACGGCTTAGCTTAGCGTGTCGCTTACAGAGCAGCGGAGTTAAGAGAGGTGAGGTGAAGTAAACGCTGCAAACATTGTTTTCATCATTGTTTTCAGGTGCACCTTTGTGTTGAAGTTACAATTTACAACCCTTTATATTTGCTTCTTGATGTTGGACTTTGATGCGTCCAAGTTTCTACTTTTGTTTTCACTTTGGAGTGAAAGTCTGCTTTTACACGTAGGTGACTAATTGGGTTTCAGCGAAGGTCATTAGCCTTTGCAGTGAACAATGCAATGGCAACACCGGGAATTACGGAAGGTCATGCCAGCTTGAACAAACTAATCAGCCGTGTCTGGGCCTAAGGTCATAATTTACCCATCTACGACACGGAAGGCTTTGACTGTGATTATGAATTCCTATGTGTCAGATTTTGGATTTGTTATGTTGCATCAAGTATACGGGATGAGCACAGATATTGTTCAGAACTGTCTGATATCACGTTTTCTTTCTCAAGATCTAGAGAATCTGGGAGACCAAATAGGAATACCAGCTAAGAAATGGGAGCATATTGTTGCCAGCAAAATTTAAAATTTCAAACAAACAAACAAAAAGAATATGTGAAACTCTCAAGGTCGAAACAGGCTATGTATACAAATTTCTAACTTTTCATTTTAACCACCAAAATGTGCAAAAGCAACAGAAGTATCGAGAAACAGGAAAAGAGGTTGGACATTTTCTGCAGGGACATTGCTGGAGGATTTTTGTCTGTGAATGTGACTGCAGTAAGACTAAGATTTGTCCTCGCCTTCATCAACATCAAAAACATTAGAGGCACAGCTTTTGTCTCTGGTCGCCCTGAAGCTCAGTAAGTAATTCAGTCCCTCTAAGAGTATACCTCTACCCCACCAGTAATTGGGTTGCAATCCCCCCCTTTAATTCTGCTTTCTCGTACTCTGAGAGTTGGTTGCTGCTGCTGCTGCCGCTGAAAACTAATGACTCAGTGGGTTTAAGTGCATACAAGTGTTGGATTATGGCATTTGTGAAGTGTTTTCCCGTGGTCTCCGGACGCTGTCGCACGTAATGCAGGTGCGTGGGTGAGGTTGGTGCTGTATTATTTGGGAAAATATCAACTCAAGATCAAGATCCTACAGACTTATATTGCAGAGAAGTGGAGAGACAATGGGAATATAATTAGGTGTAAGTAAATTGGGAAAGAGTTACAAAAATGTGTTGCACTTACAAATGTGTTGTTGCTCAGGATGACCTCTGTCTCATTCAGGGCAAAGTTGAACTTAATGACATGGCCATCTCTGTTCCGGTAAACCACCTCCGAGTCTGTGGAGAAAGAAACACATTGAGGACGGCAACGTATTGCAGGATTATGGGCACAAGAGCCTGTGTGCTGACGGAAGACTCATCCAGGACCTCCAGCTAAGACATAAAACGGTTTGAAACCCTCAAAACAGCAGAGGAAGCTATTTAGGCACTTGCTGCGTGTGCTGAGTCATGGCTTACACCCCATCTGCTTCTTTTACAGTGTCAGGCCTCCAGACTGGGAAATACCCAGAAATGAAGTAGACTAACTTGGTAAGGGTTTGGCAACAAAGACCCCAGAGACCAGGGGTTGGCAACCTATAGCCATACTGCGGCTCTGCAGGACATAGGGAAATAAATAAATAAACACTGTCCTGCATGTCTGGGAGAGGTGAAAATTTCAAATTCGCACACCCTCACCCTATCTGAAGGCTCACTGATGACAGGTTGCAGTCCTGTGTAAACATGAAAGATGAAGATGATGAAACACCCTCCGTGCAGCCTCGATTTGCTGTGTAATAGAGTCCAGTGGCTGTAAAGGAGAGAGGTGCTGAATCGCTTTGCTGCATGTGTCAGAGAGGCGAAAACTTTCATTCACCCCCGCCCCCCCACACTGACTGATCATTTTACATTTCAAATGTCCAAGAGTATCAGCGTTTCCCTGTTTTCTTTTCTGTTGAAAGCAGGTCCAAATGGCTCTTTGGATGTTAAAAGTTGTTAACCCCTGCTCGAGACCATTTTAGATCACAACACGGCAAGAAGGAAATGATTACAACAACACATAACCAGAAGAAACTGGTTATGTTAAACGTGTACAACTGCATCATTGTCTAGATAAAGAGAAAATCATTGTGACATAGGGAAGTCAGTACCTCAAAAGTGTAATTTCAGAGAAACTGATTAGTTCCGTCAAAAACTTTGACGTTTGGTCAACTTAGTCGTTTCTACAATGGTTTATCCTGCAATAGTTTGTTTCTGTTCGTTTTTTTTTTACTTTACTATTCAATACTTTTGAAGACATTCATAATGAACTGTGATGATAATCGCCGTCTATGATATCAACAGTCCACTAATAATTAAGTATCGCTGTATCTAAAAGCCTTTGCTCTGGACATCACATTTCAACATCTGAGGCTGAACACTCATCCTGTCTGGTGCCCAAATTCTTCATGTGAGAGAAGATGGAAGAGAAAATGAAGAAATCCTTTCGTGTCTGTTCTTGGCTTTATCAGCGAAATGAGACAACTGCAGAGGCAGGATAAACAAATGAAAATGGTGATGGAGATAGGGCTCTCCTCCGTCGGATTTCAATCACATGAGGGAGCAACAGCCTGTCAGTTCATTAGCCGTCGCTCCAACCTGCTGCCCGTCCACCAGGACCATTTGCAATTCTCAGCACACACAGTCGCACACGTGCACGCTCACACACACACACGAGCACACGTGCTGTCCTTATCTCTCTTAGGTCATAGCTACACCCTGTGGGCTAGCCGTCATATTAATTCAATGGAGGTGTATGTGTTTGTGTGTGTATGTGAGTGTGAGTGTATCGCATCTGAGAACATTCCAGCTGGTGCAGTGTTGGAGGCAGACTCTACCCACTGTTCGAAAAATTATTACGAATGAATGTGTGTAAGTAGTTTTGCCGCATGAGGCCCTCTCTGTGTACCGAGTACAAATGTCATACACCTGCTATGGCTTATACATATTATTGTTACATTTAATTTTCTTACTGCAAAAAAAGGTGCAACAGGGTTCTGTTCACGAAACATCTTTTTACCAGTCTATAATCTGGTAATAACTTCGTACATTTTCACCAAAGATTGGGTAATGTTTGTATTCGGTGCATGACACCCTTACAAATCCATTAAAATCAAGAGGAGAAAGTACTTGTGATTTAGGATTCAACGACTCATATGTTCACGACAAGAGCATCTTGTCATTATGCAGACAGTGGGCCACCTAATGGTCAGAATACGTCACTTTGAGTGCAAATTACTTTTATGTTCACTGCAGTAACCCAATCACATTGAAATTGCTGCAGGTGATATAAGCAAGCTAGCAAACACACACGCACGCACACACACACAAACACATCCTGTTCTATACAGCGCAACACAAAGGATTCCTGCCAGTCCATCGTACAAGCGCGTTTGCACACAGATTAAAAATGTCACAGCTCATGCAGCTGCTAGAGAATGTATAACAGCATTACATTTCTACCTCCACATTATGAAGTGAAATTTTCATGGCCTCAGATTTACATTCTGGTATGGTAGAAGTAAGGCCAATTGGGCAATAAGGCCAATCGGGCTCCACAGAATTGTTGAGGAGTTTGTGGTGGCTTCTCTGCGCAGCTCCGTTCTGGATCTGCTCGGGGGAGATGTTGTGGGTAAGAGTCCTCAGGCTACTTATCTGTTGGTAACCCTTTTTTTTTCCATGTGCGTATAATCATCATGAATATCGCATGGCTCCTATTGTGTTAGGCTTGTATTTGCAGACACAGGCTACCATTCACACGTAGCTCATTAGCCGTCGTGTATGAACCCCTGTACCCACTCTCTCACTGTAAACAACTTGTTATGTGAGCTGTTTGCTCACATAATGGGGCGCTATTAACAATTGCTTCATGAATAATTCATTCTCATATGTTCTGCCTTGTTAAATATTTGCTATAAGCTGAGGAAGATTCTACGACTAATTGTATGATTGGCAAAAAGAAGTTATTCCTTGGGGGAATGTGACGGGGACAACTCGGAGGAGGCCACTCGTGACTTGGACGGTAAAATGGATCAAAGCAGGACGGTAAAATGGATCAAAGCAGGAATCTACCGAAGCTGCAGCACTACTGTGTTTGCAGATGATCGCTGTGACGGACACTGTTGGTGACGTGTTTACTCTACTCGCGCTGCTGCAGCTGGCAACCAACCACATGTAACACCAACCTGAACGGAAACCCCTGCAGAGGAATCTTTACTAAACATAAATTCTTTGGAAGAGTTTTTGGAATCATGCTCAGAGATGTTTACCTATGTTGCTACACATACATGAAGATCTGTGCCAGGGCAAATTTTCACACCTGGAAAAAACAACAAGGTTTCAATTGGGCATGTTTTGACTGCATGGATGCACTGAGCCCCCTATTTCCATGTCTCAACAGTCACCAGGTGATTTCCCTACATCAGCATCAATCTCAGCAAAACTGTGTAATGGGGCATTTATCCCTGTAGCAAGAAAACTACTGTTAAGTGGCCTATGTGGCGTGCAACACATTCATCACAATGGCGGGTGATGTGTTCACTAATCAGATAGTGATTGCACACCCATGCACTCCTGAATTGTACAGCAAGTCCCAAAAGGTAACGTGGACAATACTGTGGACAATACTGTGGACAAGATTTGGGGAATGCGAGTGAACTAAATGAAAATCCAAATGACATAAATGTTAACTCCGGCTGATTGTGTTTTGGATCAAATCTTGTCTGTGGCGGCTGCTATTATCACACTTATTGCATGCGTGGACGCACGCACGCAAGCACGCATGCACACACACATGCACGCACGCACGCACACACGCACGCTCGCACACTCACAAGAACTTCCTCATGCCTACCACAACCCTCATTCCTCCCTGGTGATCTGAGGCTTTGCTCGTTGAGTGCAACCCTATTTCACACACTCTCACACCTCTGCAACAGGAGCATCCGTACTTTGAATACTTCCAAATTCACAACAGCTCTTGTGTATCAGGGTGTGCGAGGTGTGTGTAATAGTCGTCCCTGCACATGCTGGTAACAAGAGGCCACAGGCAGCAGAAAGAGTCATTAATATAATCTCCCTCCAGAGGAGCCGATCTGAGTCGCCCGTTCCTCTCCTCCTCTGAGTCTGTCCTTCCTTCTCCAGTTCCCCATCTTCTACTCGCGCCTCCACCTTATATCCTAAAATCCCCAACAAAGGTGTTGTGTTGCGATGTTACTATTTGTCACTCAAAGTCCTGAATTTGGCTCTTAACATGGGCAATACAGCTGCTTTCTGTTGTCAGCCTGTCATCAAGTGTCACCGTTTCGAGCTTTTCTTCTCCGGCTCTGGTACTTGCCCCGCCGTATTTACTTGTCTGCCTGTATTCATCTCCACCGCCGTTGTCTCGCTTGTCTTTGCAAGGAGGGTGCAAACACCATCTGTCACGCTGTCAAGGAGCCAGTTTAACAAAGAGGAGATCCACTTATAAGCAAGGATTCTTCTTCCTCAGTCACACACCAGCGACAGGGAGCTTCCACTGGTACGAGAGCGAGAGAGCAAAATCGACCCAATCAGGGAATAGAAATTTCTTCCGTCCTGCTCTGGCAAAAAGTGAGAAAGACTGGAGGGGAAACAGCAGTTCTCTCATGCAAAGCCTCGACTTTGGCACGACAGACATTGTCATTACCTACATTCATTTCTCATCGATTGCAGCGCGTAAATCGATGCATGAATCAAATTGTGTTTCTCAATTTTCCAATATTCGCAAAACCCAAATTTTAAGAGACCTCCACCACCAGTCTACGTCACTTTTCATATTTTCATTCCCAACAGAAAGATTTGAAGTTGTAGATAAACTTTACACTACCGCCCCTCAAGACATCAAGACATCAACATGAAAGGCTTGCTCAGGAATAACGTGCAATTACTTTTCTCAGTTACTTGGTGATGCAAATCTCTGGTTTTCCTCATTGTCTCCAAAATTATACAATGCAAGTGCATAACCGAAAATTACAGATAACTCCTGTACAATTTTGATGGAAAACCTGGCAATTTTCATCTTCGCTTGACTGACATGTCAGCAACACTAAAATGCTCTATATTCAGACACTGCCACTCAAAGTCCAACTGCCCTGGAAAGGTTTCTCCACACACCTCATCCTGAGCATTTGACATAACCTCACACACGTTGCTTAGTCAGGAATGCCTTTGCTGTATTTTTTTCTGCACTGTGTTTCACTTGCTCTGGTGAAATGTGCCCTTAAACTCAGAACAGAAAAAGAGGAAAATCAGAGGGGGAAATGACAAATAAACTCTGCATCATTTAGATGAGCTATGACTTGGCCGCGTCTTGCCCGCAATTATCTATCTATGAGTGTCACCAGCTGCAGCTGTGCACTCCGAAGCGCCGCCAAACATCTACTTCTTCTTCAATTTCTGCGGCAATCAAAGCAGCCAAGCTGAGTGCACAGTTTCCTTCACCACATTGGGGGTTCGGCGAGACCAAAAACGTGTGCGTGTGTGTGTGGGGGGGGGGGTGAGCCTTTTGCCCAAATTGCTACCGGTCCTTTCAAAAGAGTTGGCATGGAAACACATGTGGCATCTTAATCTACCTACACAAAGCTGATGAAGTTATCATGGAATGGGAACCTCCCACATCCAAGTGACATCGCTGGTGCCAGCGACAGAGACAGGAATCAAGAGTATTTGATACATCTCATGCAACATTAAATGAACACACAGAATCCATTTGCTTTCTAATTCACAGAAGTAAAGAATGAATGATTTCACCAAATATAATCCTCATGTCCATCTTTGTTACAGCTACTATCACTAACAAAACACCTTTTGGTGCAGCTAAGGCACATGGTACAGGCTATGCACAAATTATTTTCCTTTTTCCATTTTCAACGGTAGGATGAGAAATACAATGCAGTCATTTACAATAAAGGAATATTCAATAAACGCAGTAAACACAACTAAAAAACAACAATAAGACAGCAAAACCCTAACAAAAACAAAAATTGGCTGGAGTAACAATGACCTTTCGAATGCACAGTCACAGGTATTCCACACTGGGTAACACGTGTATTAGACCCTTAATTGTAGTCTTAGATGTCATCACAAGATGACAATGTAACAATGTTTCTTGGCTCCATTTCTCACATTTGTTAAAATTTCTTAGGAGGGAGGTAAAGGGACTCGAGACCATGCCAAAAATGTCACTTTTCTTTTTCAAAGCATAGGTTCTTTTCCATAGCAAAGCAATTACCTGCGGTCTTTTCTCTGAGCCATTGGCCCAATTGCGCTCCATGGGTGTAGTCCCACCATAAGGCAGCAGAGCACTTCGCCTGGAGTAAACACGCATCAATACAATTTTTTAAATTTGTTTCGTATGACTGTGGTTGGTGGGAGATAAATCCAAAATGAGTGGTTTTACATTTAATATTTTGAATATACAGTGAGAAATCTTACGCCCCAAAAATTGTTATTCATTGTAGGCCGGATTTAACATGCAGCATCTATAAAACGCTTATATTATCTGGGGATTATTTGCATATCAGCATGAAGCAACAACTATGTGGATCCACAATATATCGGTGCAACTGGTTCCAAGTGAAGCACAGACTATTTCTGACTGTCTAAATATCTAATTTCAAAGAGTAAGAAACAGGAGCCATCAATACACCATCCAACTATCAAATTCACCAATCAGTCTGGCACACCGACTGCAGTCCTCTCATATCAACTTAGATAAGGGACATATCGAGATAAGGAAGAGCATCTGAGAGACACAGTATGGCAGCCTCAGCCTGTGCTCTGACTTTGCCATCTCTAATCCACAATTCAGACTCACTCAAATAAAAATGAGACAAGACTGCAGTGTGCTGGCATGCTCTAATATTTACAGTTAAATGAAGTCCAATAACTCCTCTGTCTGGAAAGAAATCTTTTGACCTTGCTGTTAAAGTCCTCCTCATCTTCATTTAAGAGTAAAAGTCAGCATTGGTCTTTCATTATGTATCTGTCATTTAACATTTTGATTGACAGTCCTGTCTTAAAAGACTGCCCTGTCCCATCACAACTGGCCTGATTTAGTGAGGAGTTTTAGCGACGACAGATAAATTACAGACACAGATGAATTCTTGAAATCCAACTTTGCCATGACCGGAGGAGGATGCGCTGTTGACACCTGAATCACTTCTGCACACATTTAATCTAAGCGAGGTTTGAAAAAAGCGTGTGTATGCAACATTTGTGATTTCTTTCTTAACTTATACTGTATGTAAAATAAAGTATCCCGGTTATGTTGAATAACAGTAATGTTAAATGTTTTTGAGTTGACCTCCAATCGCCACCTAGATGCTTACCTAGTCTACTCAGATTATTTCTCTCTTTGCTAAATTAATCCAACCTCATGATACTTTCCTGACTAACTATAAATATAGCTCACATGTCTAATGTAATCCAAGCACGATTCATCTTCTGGTTTTGAAGCCAAATCTCTGCAAAAACCTTGGAATTTCCTATCAGCACACCATCTACAGTGCTGGTACAGTATATAGAGTATAAAGCCAGTTGCCGGCGCATAAATGCGATAGATAAAAACAACTCTTCATCTTCGGGGATTAACATTAGACTATATCAACAAACAGAGATCTGGGTAACTCTGCTGGTGCGTACAGATCCACTGACTGACGTGTGAACATCTTAAGCAATCAGCCTCTCTCTCCCTCGCTATCATAACCGTTGTGGGACGATGTGTGACAAACACAAGTCACTGCGATCACTGTGCGCCCCATGGATCCTTTTGATTGGACACTCGTACACAAACACACACAATGCTGTGAGGCCATCTGTGTTTATGCAGGCTGGTAGGTGGGCTCCTCCTCTGTGGGCTGCCACAGGCGTTTACGCAGCCATGAGGCGCTGGAGAACCCACATTAAAAAAAAGAAAATAAAAATCAGAGCAGGAGTTTGCACAGCTCTGGTTGATTAAAGGAAGGAAAATAGAAAACAAAAAAGACACCAACAATCTGAATTTTGCAGCAGTGTTATCACGGTTCCCTGTACATGACGGCTTTAAATTAAAATCATTATAAGGACTAGGACAGGTTGACCATGTTTGCCGCTTACACAGCGGATACAGAAGATATTATCGGACGTCTCTAACTATTACGAGTTCACCCAAGACATCATCCTTAATTTCACCAAACCTGTCACTGTATTAGATTATCGTCATGTGCTACATCGTCATTGTATCGTAACCAAATTCTTAGATATTCATGAGAAATCCACTCGATGGCGATCTAAGTTTGCCTCCTGAGATTAACAAATATGCTTCCATGAATTGAAATGATGTCTGACATCCTCTGTCATCACCTCTGTCTCCCATCAGTTTGTTTCTGTGCAACATCAAATTTACATGATGCTCACACTAAGCCAAAAAAATCCATTTTAACACCTATGCGTTTATGTGAGTAGAAATATGCAACGCAACTTTGTTTTCTGCCTCTCTCTCTCTCTCTCTCTCTCTGTCTCTGCACTCTCTCAAACACACTTTTGTAGCGCCTATGCAAACTTTCGGATAACAGCGTTGCAAGTTTTGAAAGTGTTGCAAGTACATTTTCCACCTCAGATTTTTTAATTACGCACCACCTGTCGCCACCGGGCGCGAGCTAGTTGCTGCATCCAAAGCAAAGCAGCACAGATAAAAGCTTGCCCACTTTTATTTTTAGCCCACACAAAGGCAAAAACTGGCTCACTGTCTGACATGCGGGAGAGATGCGAGGACGCACTCCAGACTGGGCTGCCCTCTTTTAGCCTCAGAAGGTGGAAGAGGACACAGAAACCGTTCAAGTGCTCACACCTGGACAATGTGTTTGGATGTTTGATTCAGACCTCTATCAGCCATTTAAATCAGATGATGTGAGTTTTCTACAAGATTAAATGACTGAAATTCACTCCTCTTTCTTTGGTGACAATATGAGAGAAAAAAACATTGATAATACTCCTCAAACGCAAAAAATCAAACCCAAGCACTATCATTCTTGTGCATAGGGATGTCCGATATTGGCTTTTTTGCCGATATCCGATATGCCGATATTGTCCAACTCTCAATTTGCCGATATCGATAACAGCCGATACCGATATGTGCGCCGGTAAACGCTTCAGGAGTGCATAGGCACTATTTCGGTGTAACGCAAGCATTATTTTATTTTTATCGGTTTTTATTTTATCGGTTTTAAAGCCAAAAAATCCGATACCAATATTACATTTTTATGCTAATATGATAATATCGGTAGGTCGATATTATCGGACATCTCTAATATTTATATATATAAATTATGCAATTCAATGTCTCAATGTAACTGAGAGCAATGAACAAATAAACAACTGAAGTCAAAAAAGAATTTATGGAATCAATTTAGGGACCAAAATGTATTCGTAACCTTTGACTCTTTAAAGTAGCCACCTCTGGCAGATATGAAAGCTAAGCACACTTTCGGTTAACCTTTTTTTTGTTTGTTTGTTTTTTCAATCCCTGGCAGTTCACCACCAGATTTGCATGAAGCTGCTCATTGGACTCAATCGTGAACTCGAAGAACTGGGGTGATACAAAACTTTTGACCAGTAGTGTACATTTCCATGGAAGTTGTAGTGAAAACATTGGAGGATGATTCGTTTTAGTTAACAGTACAATGTGCTACAAAACTTAACTATCATCTGTGTGACAGCCCTCCATAAACAGCTTTGTCACGATTGCCATAAAAATCCATCTTCAGTCAGTGAGGAGTGACTTATCGTCCTTACCTCCAGGCTGTGGATGTCGCGCAGCAGGAAGATGAGCACAGCCAGTGCGATGAGGAAGAGGATGACGCCGTACTTGGACAACCTTCGACACATTGTGTTCTGTCTTTGTGACCCACAATGGGGCAATCTTTTGACGACTTCTGTCGCTGCCATGGACAAAAGCTACCAGGAGAGACTCAGCCGAGATGCAAGCATACAAACTGTCTTAAATTTGTCAACCTGTCTGGCAATGGCGGCGGGAACTTTCCTCTCTCCCGTCCGGCTGGGAGATCACCATGTCTCTTACTGGTTTCTGTCTCTTCCACTGATGTACTGGGTGGGGCTGCATACAGATGTAATTTGACACGTAAAGCAACAACTGTGGCAACATTGCAAGGTGAAGAGATGATGGCACATTACAGTACAGGCCTACACCAACGCAGGATTGCATCAAGTGGAGGGGAAGGATGACGCGGACATGTTCCACCCACTGTTAGTTTTGACCACTTTTTGCAAAGAATCTTGCCGCCAATCTACACCAAAGAGAGACAAGCAGTCACAGCACAGATTCAGTGACAGCCTCTGCAAGCTCACAGGCCCGTTTGGGCCTATGACTATGTGTACGTGTGTCTGATTCAGATTTGTTGGAAAGAGGACAACTGTGCCCTACGTCCTCTACGTCCTTACTTTGCCCACATCAACAGTTGTCGCTTTGCAGTGTAAAACTACCTCTGCCAAACACATCTTTCGCACCTCCCACAGGCAGCTCACACGTGTGCTGCCACCCTCTGGTGATTTGTGGTGACGGGTTGCACACAGCTGACTCGCTCACCGGTCTCTCTGGACAGCCTCCTCAGGATGGAACTTCTGACAGCATCAGAGGATTTGACCTCTCAAGTCCTCAGTGAGGACAGCTGGTGTGACAGAGTTACCATCCCTAGCACAGCGTGTATCTGTGTGTGTAGACCACTTGCGTCAAACTCAAACTCCGGGGGCCAAATGCGGCCCATGGCATCATTTTATGTGGCCCACGAGCGCTCCAGCGACTGCTTCAATGTGCCATAGGCGTCAATTTAAGGCCCAGATGTGGCCCTCAGTGCCATTGTATTTGGCCCACTAACATGAACGCATCCTCCCTCAGGATATTAATGGCTTTCAGGCAGGTCACCGCTGGCAAGATAGGAGACAGCAGCAGGGTGTCAGGCATGTTGGAGAATCTGGACCATCTGCCTGGGGGAGAGGGTGGACAGGGAAGACGCTCAGCAAGGCTGATGTTAGTTACACCTGTAGTTTGATACAAACTGGTGTGAGCATGGTGCTTGTCCATCCAAAGTATGGCTCAGGTCAGCCTCCATTATCTTTATTATTAGCTTATGGATATGCGATGTGTATTCTGGCATTGGGGTGGCAAGAATGATTCATAGATCAGAAATAGTAAAAATCTTTTGAAATTTAATGGGATTAAACTCATACAAACATATGAACAAACAAAAGTTCTTCAATGTTGTCAATGCTCATTATTGAGACAACTTTCTATTAGACCTCATGTGGGATTGGGAAGGGTATAAACTTGAAAAAACACGTGTGATGGATACGAGGAAAAGAGGCTGAAGTGTCATCAAAGCTTGTTCAGAATCTCCCTGAACGCTCTCTGTCTCTGGAGCGGCGCCTGTCGCGGTCGCGGCCGCCTCCCCGACCTCCGCGGTCCCCGCGATCTCCACGGTCTCCCCTGTCTCGAGAGCGCGATCGCCGATCTCTGGAGCGGGACCGGGACCTGTGACGGCTGTGTGGGCAAAGAAGATGAAATGAATGAAGAAGAAATGAAGATGTCAAGAGTCAAGAAAAGCGCTCCTCCCTCCGGCATAAAAGGTGACACCGACAAACTCAAATTAGTTCGTACCTCTTCCTCCGACGGCCGTAGAGCTCTCGCCTCAGTTCGCGTGAGATGGGTTTCAGATGCATGAAATTACAGAAACCCCCGCGAGTACACTCCCTTTGGAGATGGAAAGATGAAACAAATGAGACGTGAAACTCAAATCACGTTTCAACACAGGAGAAAGTGTAGAGTGCCACAGTGTGCCTCATTAATAGCAATACTCGTGTCTTAAAAAAGCACAGCCATAATCTGACATTTACCCCATTTCATACTGGCGACAGCAGGCTTCCCTGAAGTCTGTGACCGGTGAGAGTTCAGCGTGGATGGCTTGTCCATTGAACCACCGGTTATTCAGGTCTATCACAGCCTTCTCGGCATCCTCTTCATAGCGAAACTACAACGGGCCATTGAAAAGTAAAAGTGTTAGAATTTAAGATAAACATCACAGGCGCCGCAGGAGAAGTGTAACTGCTGCCAGAAAGTCGTGCTCAATTCGTGCCCGGCGCTCACCTTCACATACACGTTGCCCACTAAGTGGTCTCCGAGATTGTCGCACACGTTCATCTCCTCCACCTCTCCATATTTTTCCTCCATCTCCGTAAAGACCTCCTATAAAACAGTGAGTCATGCGCTCCTTGTGTCATCAAATTCTTTGTTAATGGAAAATTGGAAAACATTATGCGATTCCCATGACCTTTCCTACCTCAAAGAATTCATCATAATGCTCCTGCATCTCCATGTCACTGATAGCACCTGGTGGTAGAAGCGGAAAGTGACTCTTTAGTGATGACAGATCATACTAACACAATAAATCCCACCCAGACCCACATCCTGGACAAATGGTTGTGTTAGAAATTGCTGTATTTTACATCTTACAGTCACTGATATTAACATTATAGGCGAGATCTGTGCCTGCTCAGTGACAGGGCATGAACTTCACAGTCATCAACCCGGACAGCGTTGAGCCAGTCAAGACTGAGAGCCTTGACTGATGGTGTGATGTTGGACAGAAATGTGTATTGATGTGTGCGGTGTGTATGTGTGGTACTTACAGGTCAGTCCATCAGCAGACTGGGCACTGTTTTGAGGGTTGCGGTAAATGTTCAAGAGGGCAATCGTCTGTAACACAATACGCATTTTCTTGTTATGGACATGTTCCTGTTAGATTGTTGAACTTTCAGAGAGATCAATACTCCGATGTGGTGAGGCCATTTATTTACAACGCATATATCAAACTTTTAATAATGTAGACAAAGCGTGAGGTAACTGATTGAACTGAAAAAATCAAATATGCTGTGCGGTACAGATTGAAAACAACACCAAGGACACAGACTAATAGTTTTCACATGAATATTTCATGTTAATTGTAAGATCACTATGAAATGCCATCTGTAGACTTGGCTTACCGTTCAAATTTATATGTATTTCAGCATGCAAAATCAAACTCTATACAGGTACACAATCAAAATGCAATGCACCGACATCGCATGCATTGAAAACTGGTTTGGCTAAGTGTGGAACAACAGCCAAATTCTACAACATAGTGACATTTCTTGATGGTGTTCCATGTAGACTTGTGTGCAACAACTTTCGCTTTCACGACAAAGCCACGCAATCAACAAACTAGAGTGCCTCATTTCAAAGTAAGGATGTGAACATGCACACCTACCTGACTGAATGTTGGCTTGTTGTGCAATCTAGAGCAGCGGTCACCATGTCGACAGGCACCAATTTTAAAATAGAAGGAGCAGTTCACCCTGAAGGAACAGAAATCATTACGGTCCCCAGTGAACACAAACAAGACACAAATTCAGATTATGATCACCACTTACATCCAGCAGCTGCCACTTCAATATAGATTAGGAGTTTTAGCGTTTCAAACATGAGCAGCTACAATTTTGATGAGAACACTTAGTGTAACAAAATAAACCCTGAAAGTCAATGGTGAGACAAATGTTTAAAGAGGACGATCAAAATAAGTAGTACCAGGATAGCAATTAAGCCCAGCGAAAGTTGTTGTTTTACTAAGGAATTTTAATACTTATGGATGAAATCACATTTGGGAGTATTCAAAAGATGCAGATGTCGTTATGCTGATTATGTTTAGCTCACACAGGACTTGCAGATTAAGGTTGGCTCTGTAATAATGAACCATTTATCACACAAGGGCTGAATGGTTTCCCGTCCAAAAGTGCACTTTATCACGATAGCAAGATCCATTTATCAATAAAACTATATTAAAAGTTAACAAGATTCAAAACTTCCAGGACTTGAAATCCTTACGATGAACACATTGCATTGCATTTTATTTGGGTGTCATCGTCACTGTCTTCATTTGTGCTTATGTAGTACTAGTGATCGCTGAATCGGTGATGTAGGTCTTTCAAATGTTTTCTGTTTCTGTATAACTACTGTATGTTTCCTGCGCTCTCAAACCAAAAGCTTGCAACGATCTCGTATGATCGACTTTCCACATGGTAGTAAATGTACAACCAAGTACACGAAGCAAAATAAATTGAAGTACACCCGTGAATGCCGATAAATGTCGAGGACAGGGTTTCAGTGAGTTATTTTGTATTTCTAAAATGATTAAGAATAGCAGAGGACAAAGGGAGCTTCCAATGAAACCCTCATCGATATTCAGCTTCCAATTTAACACACGTGCTCTTAGTGTGGCGTAGAAGAAAAGAAGAACCGATGAGGGAATAAGTTTGTCAATTTGTCTTCGTAATTCCAATTTTCAATGTTTTACCGTTTGCATGTGAAGAGGAAACTCTGCCTTTCAAACATGCAGCTACGATCAGCATAGCTAGCATCCGTGTTTAGCCACCTAGCACAGCCGCCAATTAACATGCTTCAGGCAGCGAGCATGGCGAATTTATTCACGATCTATCAACCCGTGCCGTATACAAGATGCGTGGAAAATATGCTGCGAAAAGGAACTTAATTAAACCACGAACTGAGTCTGTAACACTTACTTATCCTTCTCTGTGCCGAAAATGGAGGCCAGGTACTCTGCCATCTTGGCTCGTTGTAGCTCAACGCCGCCACACGCAGCAAACCACGTTCACCCGCCCACCCCTTTCAAAGTAAAAGCCTCCCTCCATTCCGGGCCGCCGAAAAATTCAAATCCTGTACTGCAAAAATACTGATTTCGTCAAGCTAGCCTGAATATTAGAGCTATAACGCGACCAGTGTAGACGTTATATGCAAACGATAGCAGATCCAGAAGGTATTTGAATACAGGTTTTATTGAATACAGCATTTCGATGCTACGTAGATTTAGAAATGTTGGGGATGATTTTAAATAGCATGCGATGGTGATCCATCTAATGTCTTCGGAGTGTGTGAGGTGGGTTGCAAAATAAATACTAAATAATACAGAGAAATTGCGTACCTTGATCTCTATTGGGGTCAGGCAAATAGATGAGACCTTAACCCATGTTAACCCAACAAATTAATGAATGTATGAACATAAAGGACACATGACAGCATATCATTTACAAAATACTTTATTATCTGGTTGGCAGGTGCAAAACATTATTTAGGACGCCTCCATGGAAATCTATGTGGATCCTTCTTGCTGTGCCTTCTTGCTGTGTGCCAGCACAATCACAATACCTACCACAATCACATTGGATTATTCCTTTCACTTTGACACTCAAATACAGATCTATACACATACAAACGGTATCAGGAAGTCGTTCGCTGTGGTGCATCTTACACATGAATACTGCTATCTCGTCGTTTTCAAGGCCACATTTCACAATAGCCGTGGCCTCACATATAGAACTGCGTTATTACTCTGCGAAATCGTCAGTTGTTATGCGTGCATGCTGTCTAAGGCCGTCAAAAATATTGTCAACGGGATTCCCGTATCCGACAATAAATTAAAAAGGTGACGTGAACTTTTTGTGGTCTTTGCTGAACTCGGGTCTTGTCCTTATAATTTAGATTTTAGGGTAACTTCAGGCTTTCCTCTTAGTCTCCGCCCTCCTGTGAGTCTGGTGAACCTAAAACTTGCATGATTCGACCGAGAGTGAATCCAGGCTGCTGGCTGCCTACAAACCACCACAGAAACACACTTGAGGCTCTGGTTTCAGGAGGTATATTCACTCCGAAGACGGTTTGTGTTGTTTTAGAGAAAGCTTACTGACTTGTGACCGTGTTGCGGGCTTGTTTTGAAGCGCTCGCAGTCTTCCCGCTGTTTTGCACAGCTCACCAAGGCTCGCTAGCTGTTGTGATCATCCACACATTAGCGGCCGCCTACTTTCAGACCCAGGGACACAAGAGAGCTCAGGCTACGGCTACGCAAATATCAGCTAATCGCTGCGGTCGCTACATATTCAACACTGAAATCAAAGATCCACAATATCGACTGAAGCATAAAGGCAAAAACCGCGTGTAGCTATTGTGCTAACGGAAAAGTAGAGGTAGGTGCGTGAACGCAACTGACGCAGAGCTGCCGAGCCGACCAAACAACACCGTACGTACACAGCAGTTAAACGACAAACACCGCGTATTCACCGCGCAACCGGCGCCTTTCTGGTAGTTTTCCATGTTTTGATCGGTCGAAATCGAGGGATAGTCGCGTCCGTTCCGCACAAATCCAGCTAAAACTTGGTGCGGTATTTGTCACGACCGCTCTCGGAAGTCTGACGGTAAGAGCGCTGTAAACCTTAGCCAGGATTTCCGGCTCCTTTCCATTTGCCCTATGCTGTTTTGTTTCCGTTTATTCCATTTCCGTTTTTAAAACTTTTCTACAGCAAGAGTTAGAGTGTGATTTCGCTAGAATTTCTATCGGTTACGAAGCGGGGAGTGCCTTTTTCCGATAAAATAACCGTTGTTTGCCTCATGGGGACACACACACGGTTGTGTAACGGCTCGCCTCGCCCGCGTTGAGTTCGCTAACAAAATAGATGCTAACTTGATTCACTGTTTGGCCAGCCTCGTGTAGCATTGCGTGCACAGAAATGTGTCAATTATATATATATTTAAACAAACCCCGACATATTTTGTGGAACGACTGATAATCGCGACCACAGTGCACGCCTTGCGTTTTTAAAGTCAGATTTGGCCTTTGGTCGGCGGTGAAGCCTCGCCCTAGAGTTGGCTAATGTTAGCAGCCAGTGAAGTGTCCCACACGGCCAATGAGGAGTCGAGGCTCAGAGGCCTTTCTTCAAACAGCCCCAGCCGCTGCCCCCAACCCCTCCAAACACCCCTCAATCCACCGTCTGCACCCTTCTAAACGAGTTATTTTGCCGTTAAAATGAATTTGCGAAACAGTATTTTACTGACAAAGTTAATTATGTAATAAAAGATTAATTTTTAGTGTCTTCTCATAGCTCAAGTCCAGTAGAGCAAGCAAAGCATTGGAAATTTGTTATCAGAGTAGTCTAAAAATCAATTGCATCGAGTTGCAACGGGCTACAAACCGCTTCAATATAAGGATACTGGAGGTGTATCAGAATTTAAATGTCAAGAATAAAACCAGAGATTTGCAAGATTATAATTTTGGAATGTAAATGAGTTAAAATTCAAGAGTATTTTTGTACATACAAACAAAGTGCAGGGCAATTATGCAAATATGTTGAGTATGTCAATGGATAGATGTGATTATTCCCATAATCTTAATCTTACCAACAATTTTTGACATCTGTAATTGGTCAGGGAGGAGGGTCCCCATTTTCATACTGAAGTGCATGTTGTAATGACAAATGGTGTTCAGACAAATTTCCCTCATATTCCCCACAGCAGCTTGGCTCATCGTGTTCATAGGAGAATGTCTAAAGGTGAACCAGAAGAGATGATAGAGATCGAGATTGATGGCCAGGACAAGCAGGCGGGCCTGGAGGAGGGGTGAGCCGCATGTGAACCTGATTTTCATACTGACCTTCACACCAGCTCTGTCGTTTATATCTTAAATCCTCCATTTTACTCTTTAGGATTGATGAACAGGCTTATACGACAGACTTGATCCAGCAGGATATTGACATAAATGAGCCAATTGGCAATTTGAAGAAGCTCATGGAACCCCGTATCCAGTTGTCACTGGATAACTTTGATATATGTCTCCAGGATATTCAGGTAATAATTTTCATATTTGAAAGGCAGTGTGAGTGTATCTTCTCCATTTTTGTGAATGCATGTCGGGTTTCTTCTGTTTGGTCATGCTTTAGCTGCATCCAGATCACAGTCTCTTTGACCAAGGAGTAAAAACAGATGGCACAGTGCAGCTCAGTCTTCAGATCATTTGCAAACCAGGTATTAATCTAACTAATGACTCTAGTTCCACCCTTGAAAATATCCAGAATCATTTTGTTCAGATTTCAATCACACATGCTGTTTTTTTTTTGTTCTTGACCAGGAGAGGAGAAGTTGAACATCTTGGAAATTGTCAAGCCAGTAGAAACAGTGGAGGTGGTGATTGACCCCGATGCAGCAGGAGAGGAGGGTGCGCTGGTGGAAGAGGGACCGCTCATTGCAGTGGAGCGATCGTCCCTGTCCGATGAGACTTCCGAGCAGGTGACACGCTGGGCTGCTGCTCTAGAAGGGTATCGCAAGGAACAAGTCCGCCTTGGCATCCCGTATGGTATGAAGCGCACAATAAACACCACACATTCAGCAAGACTGCCCTCACAGCATCGAGTGTGACTGTGTGTTAACTTTGTCTCCTCAGACCCTGTGCTGTGGACAGCCGATCAGGTCATCCACTGGGCCGTGTGGGTAATGAAGGAGTTTAACATTGACGAAATGGAAATTGGCAGCATTCACATTCCAGGAAGAGATCTCTGCTCCTTCAATCAGGAGGAATTCCTACAGAAAGTGCCCAACGGAGAGATACTCTGGAGCCACCTAGAACTTTTGCGCAAATGTTAGTGGATCTGTCTGCACGTGCATATTAATGGTCGACTTTGCATGTAGTTTACATGGGAAGAGAAGCGCGCAAATGTGAGTGATTGACCTTCATGTCCATTTTCAGATGTGCTAGCTAGCCAGGACCAAGCTGGACAAGATGCCACCGTCACCATTGATCAGCGTAAGTGTTGTGACGAAAACTCATCTTATACACTTTTCTCACACTTAAACAATTTTTTCTCATCCTGAAGAAAGCATACAATGACACTTATGGGTCTCCAGTGAAAATGCTTTGTTTTTTGTGGCATATAAGGAAATGCAAACCAAAAACCCGCAGACACATCGCAATCAAAGTCATCGGCTTGATGTATGTTCACAGCTGTGCAGATCATCCCAGCTCAAGTCAACACACCCACCACCATTAAGGTGTTGAAGCAGAGCCGCGGGCCCCGAACTCCCCGCATCACAGGAGGAGAGGAGCGCAGCTCACCCGGTAACCGCACAGGTAAGGAACGATAGGCCAAACTGCGTGGAGATATAGCATGATAATGATTTGAAATGCAACCATGTCAATGTAAACCCAAAATGTATTTTGTCAGGAAACAATGGTCAGATCCAGCTGTGGCAATTCTTGCTGGAACTGCTTACCGACAAGGATTCAAGGGACTGCATCTCATGGGTGGGCGAGGAAGGGGAGTTCAAACTGATTCAGCCGGAACTCGTCGCCCAGAAATGGGGGCAACGCAAGAACAAACCAACGATGAACTACGAGAAACTCAGCCGAGCCCTCAGGTTTGTGGTTATTTTTTATGTAGTAGCGATTTTATGATATTATTAGCCTGGAGAGATTCTAATGAACATGTTAAAACATCACTCAGAAGTGTAATTGAATAAAAAACTGCAGAATATGACTTATTCCTGTATAAATATGATGTTATGTACATGTTTTAAAGCAACAGCAAGTAGTTGCGATACTACATGTTTGAGACCAGAAGCCATGCGCGCAGAACGACAGCATGAATTCTGTGGTGTAAATTTATATTTTCTTTCAGGTATTACTACGACGGGGACATGATAAGCAAAGTCCAGGGGAAGCGTTTTGTTTACAAGTTTGTTTGCGACCTGAGAACTCTGATCGGCTACAGTGCTGCCGAGCTCAACACCCTGGTGACAGAGTGCGAACAGAAGAAAATGTCTCGCATGCAGATGCACGGGATCGCCCAGCCCATCACCACAGTCACACTGGCCACCGGCGCACTAGATAAGGAGAGTTAAAGGGACTTGCATTCCTCTGTGCTGCAGCTACAAATGTAACACCCCCCACCCCCCAATTGGAGTCAGCGTGTGTCAATAGCGGTGATGGGGAGATGCAGGAAAGTAGGTTTGATCATGGACTGACGGCTCTTCCTGCGTCTTAAAAGATCGATTCATTCAGACAGACGGGACACACACACAGAATGGCTATGTTGTTAACGTGATTCAAGAGTGTTGAATGTGACTTCACACAATTATGGGGTTTATGTAATGTGCTCCTTATCTATTGTTAGGGTTGTTACCATTGTATATACCGGTACTTCATCATTTTGATAGCCATGAGGGCAATTGTATTTTCATATGTTCCATTTATAGAGGATGTTTTGTATTTTATTTAGCATCTTTCCCTGAATTGTTGGACCCTTTTTGTCCACTAGAGGGAATAAAGCAAATACTGTTTTTCTTAATGTCTGGCTGTTGTTGGGCCTTTCTGCTTTATGAAACATTTTCAAGGCTGTAGGAGTCCTGATAGTATGAGGGTGAGGATGGGCAGGTCATGTGGACATTCAAAATTTTATTCATGATATACGCAGTGTAGAAAGCTTTCGTTGTCTAAGCAAATGATTTATTTAGCTACACACACAGGAAGGTCATTGTGTCGATGAGAGGAAAAAAGCCATGTTGAACACCAAGAGTGAGAAACCCTCCAACATTTAAACATTCACCCGAAAAAGAGCCTCAGATAGTGTGTCTGTGTGTATAGTGAGTGAAATGGTGAGGTGGTCTACTTCTTTAATTTCAAATATGTCACATTCATGTATAATCACTCAACTTACTTGAGGGAAAATTCCATTTATACTATACTGATGATATTCAAACATTTATCGAGGCGGTACTGTGGTACCACAGGAGGCTCAACTATCAAGAGACATGACAACAAATACAATATGTATGCAAAGGACGAACACTGTACATGTATACAAAGGAAAGGTAGAAAAATAGAATGTGTGTGAGAATTGATGAGGGAATGTGTAAAAAGGATAGAGCAGACAGGACAATGATCAAAACATTCTGATTACATTCTCCAGAGTACTGCACTGTACAATATTGCTGACACGGCTACAAGGAGGGGAGCCACACGAGGAGGGAGTGTAGTGGATGATTTATGAATTCAGAACTGAAAAGTAAGTGAGAAAAGGATGAGGAGTTGGAGGGTGATAAAGAAATTGGACCTTTGAGGCCCTACGTTTGGGATGACAAACACATCCTCCAATCTCCCTGTTTAGTTTGACCTGCATCCTAATTCTGGTTAAAACCCAAAGTGCAATCTAATGGAATTATCATTGGGGTTTAACGGGGACATTTGGTGATAATCGGACTTACAAAATGACAGAGTGCATAGAACGCAAACAGTAACACAATCCACTTCCTTTCGGATGCTATTACACTTCATATATTACATACACACAGCATAGAGCATTTTACCCATGCAGCAAACACAGAGTGAGGCATGGAAAATTAAGAGCCAAGATTCAGTTAAAGCAAGTCTGTGACAACAAAGCAGACCAGATTCTGAATACTCTTTCCTTCTTCATATCACAAGATCACAAAGAAGACACAAGAAATGTACAATCCTGCTAAAATGTCTAGTAAGAGGACCTCGAAATACAGCATACTGTATCTGCCATCAATAATGCCATGCACTACATATAGTTACAGCTAATTTCTGTCTTGAATATATTACACATAAAAAAATCAGAAAATGACACATTCAATAATTTTCAACTTGTACATATTCTGATAATGCATATTTTTCTGTTTTTTTCTGCTTTTTTGAAAAACAAACCTGAAACACATGGGCTTTAATCCTGCAGAGAAGTGCTCTGAAAGACCCCTCTCCCATCGCAAGCTGTTATGTCATCAAACACAGCACAGCTGTCATCTGAGAGAAGGGGAGATTGCACATGGCAGCTAGGGGGAGAAATGGTAAGAATGTTGGAGAGGAGAGAGACTGAGGAGAAATTTGACTGCTGTGCCTTATCTTTTGTGATCTCAGCTGTAGTGACAGCACCTCAGTGGATTCGTGAACTGAAAAATGGTTGTGTTGTGAAGTGCCGCATTGGTACTTTTCAGTTCTGTGAAACCTCTTGTCTGATAAGCTTTAATGTGCAGGTGAAGCAGGGAACCCTTGTCTAACCAGCCGCAGGTAAGTTACAATAAAGTGTTGCGCTGTGATTAAAAGGAGGATCTGTTCCAAACTTGATTCCTTGGACCCAAACCAGCAAATGCACATTAATGCATTTTCTTACCCTTCACACTGCAGAGACATCAGCCTTTGTTACAGAGTGAGTAGGGGACTATGGTGAGGACAAAGAACCAGAGTGGAACAGACCCTCTCGGTGAGGTAAAGGGGTGGGAGCAAGCCTGAAGAAAATGTTGAAAAGACGTCTCTTAGTTCTGCATCTGCTCAAAGAACTTGTAAGTTGGATTCTCGTAGCCGTTCTGCTGCATCTTTGCCAGATGACGCTCTTCTGGCGTCACGGCCGCGTCCACCTGCCAACACAGATACGGAATGGGAGGGGTCAATACCAACCACTGTGTGCAAAACAGCAATAAGTACAGCAGATGTGCTGCATTTCCTACGCCTACGCCTCCTTTACCTCGATGACACCATGATGAATGGAGGTGTATTGTTTCTTCCTCAGCATCACTAAAGTAATGACGATGATTGTTGCGATGACAACGCCACCAACCATGAGTCCAATGATGGCACCCTTATTGGAGCCGACATCTTCTGCAAAGAACACCTGCAAATAAGGAAATACTGGTTTGTACCAAGTCGAGCAATGGTGCAATAAATCACAGAAGAATTGATTGATTGATTGTAATCAATGTATCTCTAGGCACCAGTTTCTGATGATGGACTTCATAACCGGCGTTTTGCCTTTCCTCTGTCTCCATCCGTAACTCTGGCATCTCTTCTGGTTTGAGGGCAGACACTGAACACAGGCAGAGACAAAATGCAGAAGGAATTTTTAAAAAAGACAAATAAAAGTACTGTTTGACGCACTGAAGTTGCGTTATTTGTGTCATTACTGATGCCACAGAGCTTTAACTCGGAACTTCCTGCGTGATTTAACATGAGCAATGAAGTTTTATAAAGTTGGTGATATTTATCTACTGTTGCTGCAACAGTGAAAAGATATCACAACGTGATATTTGACGAAAAACATGCACATACCAGGACGAGTGGGAAGGCCTCTGTCTGGAATTGGACGAGCATCGACAGGCTCAACTGTATCCACAAAAAGAGAAAAAATGAACACATAAGGACAAAATGGATTGATTGTCAATGACAAATCAAAATATTTCAATTCGACGAGATCGAGATGAGGCAAACTTTGTCCATATGGATTAATGGCTGAGATGTCTGCATTTACCGTGGTTCTCTGTGTTGGGCTGGTTAAAGCTTTCAGGGTGGATGAAACCCAGTCCATCCAGACCGGGCTCCATGGGGGCGGAGCTGTATGCCTGATCGGGCATTAGAGCATCGTTGCCGTAGCTCACTCTGCCATCAGCCTGGAGAGACAGATATGGGTATGTATAAATATATATGTATACATGAAGCGAAGATTAACTGTAATCTGCAACCACTTATCCGACAAAAAATAGAGAGCCTTGCATAATTGCGGATGTCATCATCTCACTTAGAGTGTATATGAAGTGACCTCAGTTTGCACGGTTGCTGCACGGTTGGTGAGCGTGTTTGATCCAATGTGCTGAAAAAATGGACATAATCTGGTCTCCAGGTGCGGTTTGATTTTGCAGAAACAGTACGTCCTCTGTATCAGATTTAATGTCTCACAGCATGTGTGTGCACGTCTGTGCTTGAGGGTTCTTTGTCTTGTATCGTCATGGGAAGGAGAGGTGGTTCTATTTATGTATGAGACTGAAACTACAAGCACGTGCGAGTGGGTGCAACTCACCCGCCCGTCGCTCTGCAGGGAGGAGACTTGCTGAGACAGCTCGGCCTGGACTCGTTGCATTATCACAGCTGGGGACGAAAAAGACGAGTCAAACATAGAAGCGGCGGTAAAGCGTGGAAGGTATGGCGTCTACATTATTGATGATGGCACTGAGTGCATACGGTCTCTGCACATGTCCAGCCGGTACCGCGTAATTGGTTGAGAGGAGGAGAAAAGAGCTGACAAGACTGAAGCCTGTAAAAATGTTCACTATCTCTTTATCATCAAGAAAAAATGCAATACTTGGTGGAAGAATGTGAATCCCTTAACGTCTGCCAGTACATTTTCCAGCCCATATATAATCATTTCAAGTTGCATTTAAAGGCTGTGAGGGACACTTACAGACTTGATCTTGAATTTCAACGGACACACTGGGCAACTTGAAGAGAAGCCCGACCGACTGGTTCATCCTCTCATCAATCACGCGCAAGTGGGTCAGAACCTTCGGACGCAGAGAGGAAAAACTCTTAAGGAAAGTCCTTAAGAATCGACATGACGGCAAAAACCTGAGGTTTGGACAGTTTGGTGCGTACCTGAGGGCGGATCTGTGCAGCCTTTTTCGGATCGACTGTGCGGACGTGCTCGTAATGTTTGAGGGTGTGCTCCCTGTCCTTCTGCTCGGCACGGACATATTTCTTCAGCAGACTCAACACCTGACGCGGCTGGTGGGACACCGTTTTGTTTTGTTACATGAGTAAAGACGCTTTATCTAGGCTTTATTTCTAACTGAGATGGCAGTATTGAAACACGAACGTAGCCTGGCTTTTGTTTATCTTTTCTCTGTGTAGGAGTGTGTGTACCCGTGGAGGATTGGCCTGCAGGGAGCTCAGGTAATTTTCCAAAGCCAGGCGTCGGCGGCTGTTGAGCAGGGCCTCCACGCGGGCCATGTGGGTCTCCACCAGCTGCTGCCTCTCTCCTGCTGCCTCCTGCTCCAGAGCCTCCACCTTCTCCTGGAAGTGCTTTTTGAAAACAGTCGGAGATTCAAGAGTCGATAAAGATAAAAGATAAAAACGCTTCAGAGGAGACTATCAATGTGTCACTATGATTTTCTGCATGTTCTACCTGGATCAAAGCTTTCTTGTCTGCACGTGGGAGGTTCTTGGCCTGTCTCTCAGCCTCTTCCCACTCCCTCATCACCTGGACAGAGTCAGCATCAGCGTCAGGGATACAGCCTTTTTTCGGACCATGATCCAGTAGTTTTTTTGTTTTGTTTTTTATGAGTGGCTACCTGGGACATCTTGTCACGATGTTTGGCCTCCAGGCTTTCCTTGGCTTTCTGAAAGTCGCCGTGTTCGTTGTTGTCCCCGGGAGATTCCAGGTAGCGATCCACCGCGTCTATGGGACTGGGAGCCATGGTGGGCACTGGAGGAGCACAACCAGAATGAAATAAACTACGGGAAGGCAAAGCAGGAGGAACAGGGCATGCATCGCCGAACAGACGTAGAACAGGAGTGAGTCTGTTATATCAGAGGAACTGGGGGCAGGCAGATCCCCGGTAGACTACAGCTGGTGTCAGAGTGAGTCAAGACAAAAGGAACCATTGTCAATATCAAAGGAGGCTAGTGCAAGAAGTTAAAACAAACACAAAGGTTAGGTTCAAAGGTTAGGTTAAAATATCGCCATCACATAACAAGCACAGATTATCCAGGGAACAGAGGGAGGTTAGCTTTCCATTTGGTGTCCGTCTGAGTGTGTGTGTTTGATGTGGGAGACTGCAGATAAGCGAAAAGTGTCGAGTCAGAATCAGGGCAGGCGCCGCGTCATCCTCTCCCGCTGTGGGCGCCGTGCTTCACAGAGCAGAAAGTACCAGAAAAAAAAAATACAGAAACAAACAACATAGATTGACAGCCAGGCTGGGAAACTGTTGGTGAACTCATTGACCTCAAACAACTCTCTCACCTCATTTACACTCTCACTCACACATACACACACACACCCATACTGGTTATTCAGGCACCACTACACTAAGACAGTAACTGATCAAATTACTATGACATATTATCACTTAATTCATGCAAATGTGTGTCGGTATTTATGTCTCAATGGTGAGAACTACTCCACAAAGTCTATAATAGTCTAAACTGAGATTACGGCTTTAGATGGACAACAAAGATGTGGTGTCGGATGCAAAAATAGGTGCAGGGTTGCTGTATTACGTTTAAAGGGAGGTGTTGGGTTGCAGGCAAATGTACTTACACAATCTACAAATTATTGTGTAGATCTACACAAAATATCATGTAATCGATGCAATTGGCAATTACTGAACTTGTGCTTAACCAAATACAGTGCATAAAATTACAAATCTTGGAATGATTAATTACTACTATTAAGGCTCTCTACAAGGTTGAGGATTCATCCTATTAGGGAAGGGTTGCTAAACTCATTTCTGATTCCGCTATCAAAGTGGTTACAATGTAATGTTATAAAGCAAAAGTTGTTGCAATGATATGAGTGCTTAATATGAAAACCCATCCTTTTGACATTCATGCAACGTAGAGTGTGAAGACGGCAGCTGGCTTTCGCTTTGCTGCACCTTCACCTCACTTATAGGTTGTTCAAGGCTTGCAGTACTTTTTAAAAAACATCATCCATGAATATCTTTGAGAGGGCACTTGCTATGTGACAGCAACGAGCAATAGCAGGACACTGAGCGGTTAAGACGCAGCCACTAAGGAAGAGAAGATGTGAGTGAAAAAAGAGAGGAGAATGCGTTGGTCTGCGGCTGCCTGAGCGGAGCGGTCAGACCCCCTGGTGCAGATGCTTCGGACCGTGGGACGTGGGACTTACACGAGCTGCTGCAGACAGCTAGGCAGTACTCCTCCGACTCAAAGTTATTCCTGTTGCCCCCACAGCCCCCAAACAAGAAGGGAGCGCAGCGGCCCTTCTTTGGCACAAAGTACCAACGCTCCAGCATGTCGTGGCATGGGCCCGAGTCAGCACGTGCCCAACATACCGCTGACATACATAAACAAGCAGCAACAAAAAAAACCTAATTAAATAAAAGACGTGATTCTGATAAAAACAAAACATTGTTACAATATGCAGTATGGGATTTGTGTGTGATGACGGGAAACATCTGCCTCGGGTTCTCACCTCGAACAACTTCCTCGACGGATTCAGTTGTGGTGGTGGTGGTGGTCGTCATGGCAACGTTGACACTGCGCTCGCGGCTGTCCCGCTCGTCCACCATGTCGTCCTCTTCCTCGTCCTCCGCCTCTTCGTCGACATCTCCGTCCCCGTTCTCGTCCCGCTCGAACGCGTCCGCCTCCTCGTCCTCGTCCTCGTCGTCCTCTGTGGCGGCCGGCTCCGCGTCCGCCTGCCGGGTCATGCTGCGGAGACAAGGTGTTTCAGTGTCCGTGTCCCATTAGGGGCTCTGCGAGGTGTCCATCTGTTTGGCAGACGTTACCTGTTATCAGCGTATTCGCTCTCAGCTCCGCCCCACCACACGTCCGACTCGGCCCCTTCCAGTTCGGCGTTGTCGGCCTCCCGCTCCGCCTCCACCGGACAGCAGACGAATTCCACCCCGCGGAAACGGTCGATACCACAGGGCAACAGCATCCCGTAGTCGTGCAGATTCATGGCGCGGTCTCCACAGGACTAATTACAGAGAGAGCTATTAATCATAACTGCTTCCTCAACTCCCACTCGTGCGCAAACACAATCCAAATTGAGAGGATACAACAATAAATCATGTCAGAGTGTGCGAGAACTTAAACATGGAGGAGAATGGACGCCTCGCTTGGATGGACAGATTAATTATTAGAATATGCCGGTAGCTCCTTACGAATGAAAAGGCTACAGGGCTACCGGATGAAAAATTAGAGAGGCACTTATGTAATCGGGGAATAAGCGAGAGATTTATGGATTCCTAACTCCTAAAATCTCCAACAAGGCGATGTTACTAGGCAATACTGACGGAAAGCAGGTCGCAAATGAATCTAATTGGAAATGCAAAAGCACTTTTGACTTTGGAGGGTCATGCTGGTGTCTGTCCTCACCTCTTTAGCCACGGTGTGCCAGTGCAGGTGGCTCTCACACTGGTCCATCCGCTCCTGGTGCAGGAACTTACACTTATCAGGGACGAGCAAGGCATCGCTCACAAATTCGCCAACTACGACACAATATTTTATGCTGTCATTATGCATGTACGCAGTCAACTGTCAGCCGTACAAATAAACACAGACCCATCTGTCAGTCTTATCACGCCTGCTTACCTAAGCAGCGGTACGGCACCACAATGTGTGTGTGACTACGGCACTGCTTGCGACTTTTTTTACACCAATTCTGAATGCTGACTGGCTGGTTGGCCTCCACGACATTTGTGATCTGCAGCTCTGGGTACACCTGGACAAAAGTGAAAGCTTTTGAGTTCTTTTCTTCACTTTCAGTCTTCACTGTTGCACGTTTGAGGGTGCCTCTTCCTCTCTGCGTCTTTGTGTTACCTCTTGGCAGTACTGCAGGATGCCCTCTTTGGTACCGATGCAGCTCTTGGCGCCAGAAGGGTCTGGCTCCCACTTGCCGGTCTGCACATTGATGTGCATGTTGAGCTTCCCGCAGAACATGGCTACCTGGGGCTCTGTTTGCAAACTCATTGAGTCGTCAGCAGGCACCTGTGCAGACATGGGAATGACGAGGGAGTGACCAACATTTGAACCAACAGGACAGATGTTCAGTTTAACTGCAATTGATATGGCTTAGGTTTATTTAAAGACATATGTAGAGGATTGCTTTCTTTTCAATGCCTCTGTCTTCTATAATCCTGTGCATTAACCCTGACCTTTAACATCTTTCAGGGTCAATATACGTAGGTTGGGATGTGTAGTGTGAATTATGACTGTGTCATCCTTACCGTGAGACAACAACAGCAAGAGTGGGACAAAAAAATATTTTTGTCATTATTATAAGAAGTGTGAGACAATATCTTAACATTGGAGCCAAATAGTGGAAACAGGTGGACAAAATCTGTAAATGTGTCTTAATGAGTGGAAGATTTTAACTCATACTGTCCCACATTTGAGAGGGGGGACACAAACAGGACAGTGTCAAAGGAATTTGCTGTACAGCCTTGCAGAAAGAAAGCTCAACCTCAAGGACTGTGGGCTGTACTAAATCCAGTTGTGAAGGAATGTGAATTGCAAACAAGCTCTTATTTCAAGTGACCCGACTTCGGCCTCTCTGGTCACAAAAGAAAACACAACCCTCCCTGCTGTCAAAAAGGACGTAGTGTTCCCCTCCTATTGTTTTTGCTTCCTTTGTGAGTGGGAAGTTGGAGCTCCACGTCCAGCAGGGAAAAATCTATGCCTAACAGGCCAAAAACCCTTGCTGCCGAGTCTGCTTTCAATAAACAAGCGAAGAAGTCAGCTCTGACACGGCTTAACTCTTAATTTCAACATAACATCTGCAGTGTGTTGTGATTTCAAGAACCTCATCATCTTGTTTTGCTTGCCACAGTGCACCTGTGTTACCTTGTCAGAGACCAATGACCAAAAATATCCTGCATCACCTTGCATTGTGAACATTTCTTGTAGATAGCGAACTACTAATCATGATGATGCCTGAGAAGTGTGTCATGTCACAGTCATGGCAACAGAGATACTGTAATGGAAGCTTGACAGGCTATTACTATGGTGCCTTTGGCAGACTTAAATATCCATGATATTAGTAATTCACGCCTCAGCACCATAACGTTAAGGATTGTATTATCTCTAGTTGTCTACCTTCTTGTATCGTGACTCAGCTGGCATCCTTCATGATGCAGCACCGAAATTCGGTACTTATTGCAGTAATTGAAGGGCTGGGTTTGTGTCGCACATTAAAAAAATAGATATATATCTCAGAATTCAACAGACAAGGACGTTACTGTAACGATTTTGCAGTGCCATGATGATGTGAGACAACGATGCCATTGAGCTGGTCAGTTGTCGACAGAGCACCACCCAAAACAAACGAAAATCTTCAGAAAACGTTCACAAACATGCTGTGATGTTCTCGAACGCCTCATCCATCCCAGTCTTTCTGCATAATCCCCCACTAAGACTCTCACCCACTGCAGCAGTTTAACCAAACCCTCCCTCTCCTTCAGCGTCTCATTATTAATTAATATTTGACAGTTTTAGTTAACAGTGGCGGTTAGAAACCACAGTGTTGCCGCCTCGCCGAGCTTTCACGTTTCCCCTACATCATATTTCTAGCCCGTATTTGACGCTAGTCCACCGCAGCGATAGCGGCGGCGGCGGCTCGGGCGCCATCTTGGCTGTGGCAGACTAGCCTGCATCTTTTCTCATCTCCCCGGTTCTCCGCCGTACTATCGCCGAGCCGCTGCCTGAGCTCCCGGGCGAAAGAGGGCCAGGCCCGCTCGGCACTCCAGTCAGGGCGATATTCGCAGTTTAGAAATCTCCGGCGGTACCTCTTTTACTGGGTTCAAATCACCTAACTATCACTTCTTCAGCGCTAGTCAAATTAAACATGCCTGCGTGACAACTGCCCGTTTGGACGTCTTTGATGAGAATAAACAAGCAATTCTGATGGGTCAAGCTGGTTATACGTCACGTTAGCTCGCATTAGGACTGTCGTGCCGACCGGTTAATGCTTTGACAATCTGTTAAAGCCGTGCGAGCTTCATTATCAAATAAACATGGTCATTCGCCGATAAATATAACATCAAGCATATACTTGACAGTAAGATATGAACATAATTCTCCAGACACAAACGCGTTAGACATGGTTGTGTCCAGCTGTCAATCACTGACACTTAACGGTGGGCCCCCGGAGTTATGACGACGTTCTCCCGAAAATACATAATTATAAAACGTCTTTTTAAGGAATATCTGATTAAGAATAGCGGGATAAGCGGTCTGTGTCGACTTGAGCGAGGCGCAATTTCCCTTAGTAACGAGTGCTACACCTATCACGTCCTTATAAACCGGCTGACGCAGAGTCTAATTTGCCGTTTTCTTATTCTAACTGATTGAAACTGTGTGATTTTGATGTTATCATGTATTTGGTGGTGCGTTCACGGTGCAGGCCTGCAGGGGAGCGGACACGGCTAAGCTCCGCGCACGACCACACACGCACTGAGATTTGTCTGCTCACCTCAGCCGAGAGCGTCAAGGTCGCCAGCAATAACAGCACGAACGCCGCCTGCTCCCCCATGTCGGCCGCGCTGTATCCAGCTCCTCGATATGGCCCCTTTCTGCCTTAGAAATGATGCGTTTTAGCGGTTACGGTGTCCGCTCAGCTGTTCTGGTCCCGTCGATCCCTCCCAGTCAGTCTCGGCTGTGTGTTTCCAAGGCTGGAGGGCTGTGTTTGCGTTGGCTGAGGCGGAGGGAGGGGGAGCCAAAGCCAGCCTGACCAGCAGTCGCTCCATAGGCCAGCGCCCTCCCGCCTTGGCTGGCGTGAAATAGCTGATTATTTTCCACTTCAACTAACGCTCTGTTCGATTACAAACATCACTGCCCAAGTCTTCAGTGCGCAAAATATACTGATGTGATGAAAATACATACATACATACATACATACATACATACATACATACATACATACATACATACATATATAGATAGATAGATAGATAGATAGATAGATAGATAGATAGATAGATAGATAGATAGATAGATAGATAGAGAATAAATCATAATTTGGTTATTATTATTATCGTTATTGCTATTATTGTTGTTGTCATTGTTATCATCATTATTATTAGACAGTGTATCACCTTCATAACCTTCACCATACATACATACACTTTGGTGATTATTATTATTAGTATTATTAATATTACCATCGTTATTATTATTATTAGTAGTAGTAGTAGTATTATCATTATTATTATTATTATTGCCTCAAATAAAGGCTAATCACCGTTCGTTACTGGTGTCACATTCGTTACTTCAGCACTTTTAAGTTTAATTTCCTTACTAGTTTTGGCAGATTCAGTTACTCTCGTTTGCCAAGTGCAACATGCAAAAAACTAACAAACAAATAGCGATAGCATCATCATATCATTTGAACTCCTCCAAAAACACCTGCAATTGGGACTACTACGTGCAGTGAAATTATTCTCATCTTTCACGCAGAGATTTAAGAGAGGCGCAAGAAACATATGCATTAATGTAAGAAAGAAAGAAAGAAAGAAAGAAAGAAAGAAAGAAAGAAAGAAAGAAAGAAAGAGAGAGAGAAAGAGGGTTGTAATTAATCTTCCATTAGAGATATTACGATCAATACTACGTATTTTTTCTCACACATAAATCAAATAACATGCACCTGCAAAGTGCGAGTGCACATGA
>OMPJ01028484.1:0-15670 GCA_900312935.1 Carapus acus
TGATTCTTCAGTAGGGCAGCTTTGCGTCCCCGCTTCAGGTAGAAATAGGTTGTGTACGGGGTGAAGCTGAAATCCTCACTGTGGGCACACACAAATAAAACACTATTACAGCCATGTTGCGTAGGGCCCTCTCACACAGGGCTCACAGGCTAACTGGGATATTACTGCAGTGTAGTACCCATCCACACCAACATCAACATTATTACTGAGAAGCAACAAATCATTTGGTAGGTAGGTAGGTAGGTAGGTAGGTAGGTAGGTAGGTAGGTAGGTAGGTAGGAGGGTAGGAGGGTAAGGGTAGGGGTAGGTAGGTAGGTAGGTAGGTGGGTACTTCATTTATCCACTGATTGGTAGATCACAGAAATCTAAAGCCCCAGCAGCTCAAAGAACAACACAAACAAATGTAGGAGAGAACTTGACAAGAAATATAGCGCATTGAATATATTCCTAGTTCTTAAAACTACTCATACCTGAGGTATTTTTGCAGTAGTAACTGTACTATAACTGCCTCAGCCTCTTGTCGAGCCAGTGATGTGATCTGGATCATCTTTCTTCTCTTAGGTGGGCCTTTCCCCATCCATGTCTCCACCAGCTTCAGAGGGGTCAGTTTCTCATTCATGGACTGTGCCAGCTCCAAAATTTGAACTACCTCCCGGGCATGCTGGCTGATATCTACAGTGGTGAACTCTGGTGGTGAGGAGATCAGACAGTCATAAATTAATTACACATATCTCATCGCTGTCCAGAGGATATGATGATCTACCACTGCCCGCTAAGAACAAAAGGAAATGGAAAAAGGAATGGAAAGGTGAGCCTACAATGACTGTCAAACTTTGCATACATACTCTTTGTGGATTGACATGCATCACACATCTGGTTGCATCCTTCACGGTCCCACACTTCTTCAAAGTGTACGGCCATGAGTGAGCGCCGACATCTTTAGATTGCAAACAAAGGAAAGATAGTTGTTTTGAGGGAAGACTTCATTTGTTCAAATGAAGTAATATTCAAGATTCCATACAATAGCCACTTACAAGGGACAAGCACAGCATGGAGACATGTCAAAGGGGTTGGACAATGACATTGCACACAGTTATTATATCTAAATCATCTCTAGGTAATACCTGTTGACATTTTGGCAGTATTCCACCATCTGAAGAAGTTTCTGCTGACCAACATTCTCCATTACCACCATGGTGCTGATCCTGAAGATGTCACTAAATCCAAAGAATACAATGCAGTCTGCTGGGTGATCATCTCTCCCTGGTGGACAGACATAAGATATTTGTACATAATATACTGTATTTGTTCAGTGTCTCAATAAAAGCAGCCACAACAGGGTCACCTCCTAATGCAGAGTAGTTCCTGTGCCAGACCCAGATTGGTCACAGCATAAAAATCACGGCATAAAAATGTCAGGTTTCAGTGCTGCTGGCTATGAGGGTGCCAGTGGAAAGATAGGTGCCAGATAGATTTGTTCCGACAAGTCCCTTAAAATGAATGAAAGCATGCCTACCTGCCCGTCCACTCTCCTGGTAGTAGTTCTCCATGGACTTGCTGATGGTATGATGTATGACAAATCTGACATCGGGCTTGTCGATGCCCATGCCAAACGCAACTGTTGCTACAACCACCTGAGAATACACATCATCACTGTTATACAATGCAGTTGTTATGCTGAAATCGTTTCAAAGTAGAATATGTATGTATGTAAGTTTGAAAACCTACATCAAACAATGACAACAACATGGAAATGTTTATAAGATTTCCAAAAGGACATCCCCTGATATGGAGAAAGGGAGCAACAGTTCCTGAAAATGCTGGGAAGAAGAGGAAAAAGTACTGAAAAAAAGTTAGAGGTTACTCTAACTTTCATGTAATTCACTTCTGTTTTTTATTTTGCACCAATAGTCTTTCCAAAAGAAAATGTCTTTGGGATTCTAAATGACAGATGTAACAGGGACACAAAAATGGTTTGATCTTTACATCGCATTCTTATATCACACTTTAACGCTAATTACTACAATAGTTACTCCACTGTCTAGCTCATCTCCATCTATGGCAAATGTTAAGTTTTCAATCCCAGCCACTCTCTCCACAATACTGTTACAGCTGCTTCAGTTGCAGGTTCAGTTACTGCCTCAGTAAAACTGATGCCACATGATGTCCTTCTGAAGTGATTTGGAGTTTTTTCTTGATAAGATTGTGCACTCATTGAATATTTATATTTGTGTATTGTAATTGTGAATTGCTGTATGTTGTCATATCTCACACTACTCATGGATCTCAATTCTAACTTCTCCATAAACCTTTTTGGTTTCGCTACTTAAAATGGTGACTCTTCTGTGTGCTTGATATGCAGAGAAACATTGTGTGCTCAAGGGTATTTCCACAACCTAAAATAACTTTTTAAGACGCTGTAGAACTAAACTTTTCCAGGATGGGGCACTGCAGCTAACTCTCTCTCTCCTATCTGTCACCCTGCAAGCTGTTCGTGTTATATAAGCATTCCACAGCACTGCCACTTTCATTTCACTGTGCATCCTGATGAGTATGTGACTCCTTTTACGTCTTCGTATCTCGTATCATGCAGGAGGAGTTTTTGAGTTTGAGCACTGTAGCATACAGAGGTTTTGAGTGACAGCATTCATTCAAAAACATGGTGGTTTGCAAGAAATACCTGAATGTTATTATTCATCCACTTTCTGTGAACGGTAGACTTCGCATTAGGATCCATGTTTGCATGGTATGGATATGCCAGGATGCCTCTTTCCTGGAGGGATGTCGACACAGACTCTGCATCCTTTTGAGAGAAGACATACACAATCCCTGCACACAGAGATTGGAGTACAAGCAACCTGTATACCTTGGTTGTGTTGTACCAAAAGTCACATATGCAATCAGATCCAGCAGATCATGGTAAATGTGAGCAAATCAGTGGGTAATTTTTTTTTTATTTGCCACAGTACCTGACTGGTCCTTGTATCTGCTCTTTATCAGTGAAGCAATGTCTGTAATCGATCCATCCTTATCTTTCATGCGAACCTAAGGAGATATATTCACACACACAAAAACACAGTTGGGGTGAAAAGGACAGCTTTCTGCTTCTTCGGCTGACCTTCATGGATCGTTAAAGTGGATCATCTGCCTCCACATCCCTTTTTCCCTACGACCATCCACTGAAACACACACTGCCAACCTGTCTGTCTAACCTTCACTCATGAACCTTCTCTGTGGTCTTCCTCTTTTCCTCCAACCTGGCAGCTCCATCTCCAACATCCTCTGTCCAATATGTCCACTATCTCTCCTCTGCATGTTACCAAACCATCTCAGCCTCTCTGACCTTCTCCCCAAATCGCTCCACCTCAGTGGCACCTCTTACGATAACACTAAACTAAGGGGTATCAATATGAATAATTGGAGGTAATATTATCAATCTGTCATGTTGCTATCAAGACATTTTGACATTGTGACGTCTCACAAAACAGAAAGTAAAATCAACAAAAAACAAAACAGAAACTGATGAATACTAATGAGTAGTTGCTGATGGCACATTCCACTGCCACTTTCAATTCACTTATCATCCAGATGAGTAAGTGACTAATTAAGTTTGAGAATCCTGAATACAGACTGCAGTCATTTCTTGCTTGATAGTGGTGATAATTATTTATTATTATCATGGAGGTTTCATATAGGTCTCAACTTTACACCCCCTTTCTGCATGATGAATGCAATGAATTGCCTCTCTTACATTTATGCATATTATCTGCAAGCTTATCCTCCTTCCACATGCCACGAGCAAGTGTAATGTAATTCTGAAAGTACGTATACTGAAAATATGGACACGCACATAATACTGGTGTGCTTAGTGCTAGAGGGCTTGCTGTACAGGGAGTCTCCGAGTTACGTCGTACTCGACCTGCGTCGTTTTCGTGGTTACGTCGCTGGCGTTGGTGTTGAAAACACAGTACAAGATTGAACTGGCAAAATTACATAAAACAGGTAAACAATACATATATAATGATGAAAAGATAAATTATGGTAGCTGCAAATTAGTATGAAATAACTCACATGTATGAAAATAAGATAATGATAATCTAAAATAATCTAAAAGTCGGAGACAAATGTCAAAATGACAAAATGAAAATGGATTTACGTCGCGCCATGGGAACCGAACTGCGACGTAAGTCAGGGACCCCCTGTAGTTATTTATACACAAACACATACACGACGACAGAAAGAGTGAGTGAGTGAGAGAGAGAGAAAGAGAGAAAGAGAGAGAGAGAGAGTGAGAGAGACAGACAGACAGACAGACAGACAGACAGACAGACAGAGGGAGAGGGAGAGAGAGAGTATTCACCTCATAGTAAAGGTTCTTTCTATTGAAGGATGCAGTAACTGTGACTGGTTGTGACACACACAGTATCTTCTCACAGTCCTTGAGGACGCTGCTGGTTGCTGTGGCTGTCAGACCAAGCAGTGGCACCTTGGGAAACTGTCTTTTCAGGATCCCTAACAGTTTATAATCTACAGAGGTGGAGAGACAGGGTCTTAGGTCAGAATAAAACATCAGAAATGTACATAGTTTTCCACAAGGTCCTCAAAGAATTGTTACAAACTTGTTTTACTTACTTTTCATTTACTTTTTCTTACCTAACTTAGTAATCTATAATCATCGCTGTACTCTGAAGCAGAATGATCCACTGTGGCAAATGCCAAAAGGAGCATCCAAAGGACGAGGATAGTACTAAATAATACTTAATGTAAGTGGATGCTCTGTCTCTGTCTTACTAGAGAGACAGAGCTTGAGTGTACTAAAGGGCAGATATTGGAGGTGCATGTGGTTTGGTTGAGGAGCTAATGAATGTGAAGAATGGGGGGAAGAAACACACAAATTGGGGAACATAGCAAATGGAATAGTAAGTAGGTAGGTAGAAATTATCAAGGAAATGTAAAACCCCACAGCTCAGAGAATGGAGCAGGAACTAAGGGAGGAGAGACTTTATTTGTGAAAACATGGAGATACCAGGGAAATAGGGCAGATGGCATTTTAACCAGATAGTTCAGTAGTCTTAGAGAGCAAAAGGATGGGGATGAGGAGTGTAGCTACATTCTAATTGTGCAAAATTTTAAGAACAAGGGTGATGTGCACAGCTGTTGTGAGCTCAAGAGTAATGAGGCTGATTAACCGCACCACGGGGCTTTTCAGGAGTTGTGAAGTTACACTTAGTGAGCAGCTCCATGGCCTCATGCCAAGGAAAAGCACAGCCAACGCCATTTCTTCTTTTTTCATGTTAATGAGTGCTGTAGAAGGTCAGATACCACAGTCAGACAACGCTATGGTACTAAAATAGAAACTGTGGAAATGTATGAGGAGTATGTGAGGGTAATAGATAACCGCATGAAATTGGTAAGTTGTGCATTGGAGTGACAGATACATTCTCTCCTCTACATCTACATCTCCTCTCCTGAAGGCCTTCTCTTGAACTTGGTGCAGATGCCTCAGGTTTTGACTGACGCAAGATTTGCTGTTGTCATTTGTGCACATATGGACATCACACGTGTTCATAAAGTTCACTCAGGTGTGTGACAGCAACCTTAAGAACTTTCCTGTCAATTGAGTCAAAGCAGAACAGTAGCAAAAGCATTGACTCCTCTGGCCCTCTCTTAATAATACTCACCACAGGTTTAGAGGTTCTAACACCTCTGCTTCTGTCAGCAATTATAAAAGACTACTAATACAAACATGTCTTCTCACCAGGTCTGAAATCGTGCCCCCACTGGCTGCAACAGTGCACTTCATCCACAGCAATTCGACATAACCGCTTTGAATTGTAGGCTTTCTCCAGGCGTGACATGAAAAGCTTGCTTTTGGCTATCTTCTCAGGAGTCACATATAGAAGTTTGAAAGGGGCCTTAGGATCCGTCATTCCAGTCATGACTGCCTTTGTGTGCTCCTGTGATGATGCAGAAAGAATCTCAATACTGCTGAAGTGATAACTGCGAACACAATGGATGCTGACTGAGTATGTCACCATCACGCAACCCTGCATCGTCAACAGTTACTGGAGATCATCTACTACGTAGATTGAAGCAGAGCAACACAAGCTCAATAATGCTAAATATATGTCGAGGGAGCACCCCACTGAATCTTTGTTATGATTCTGAATTGTGGATTAATGAAAGGGAAGTGGCTTTTCCCGTACACAAAGACCAGTGGGTGTGGATTCTTACCTTGCTGCTAGAGGCATTCAGCATAGCTGCTGGCAAATCCATGGACTTCAAATTCATCATCTGGTCCTCCATTAGGGACACAAGAGGGCAGACAACCAGTGTAAAACCTGACATGAACAAGTGCATAGTGAAAATGTCATAATTTAATTCAGTGGTGGCAGTGGCAACAAACATTTATTTCATGATTTGTTTTTTTCCAGGCTCTGCTTCTGCTGACCATGCACACAACTTATTTGCATGTATGTGGTTCGAGAGGTACCTGTGGAGCACAGTGCTGGTAGTTGGTAGCAGAGGCTTTTTCCACACCCAGTTGGCATAACCAAGAACAGGTCCTTGGCTGACATGGTGAGATTGATAGCTCTGAGCTGTAGCGGCCTGAAATCGGACAGTTTGAAGGACTCCTTCAGTTGCAACCTCACATCCTTTGACCATGGAAACGCTAACAGATGGATGAAATTAAAATCGATAAACAAACATTGCACAAATAGTGCAAACTGCCTCCTAATACAATACATACAGAGTATTTTCAACAATTTACAAAAAGGTGCAGGAAAAACACAGTTACACTTGCACAACGTGTGTGCAGTACCTTCGTTATCATAGCCCTGTAAGTCCTGTCCAGAAGCAGCTCCACTTTTTGCAGGACAGGAGGAGGATGATGATGGTGAGTCTGACAGCTGCACAGCATTGCGAGTTTCATCCAGTTGAAACAGCAATGCGCTCTTGCGGGATGTTAGTTCAGCCTGTTTATCCAGAAGTTCTGCAATCTGCTGCTCCACTAATTCCAGCTCAGCTTCCACAGAATCTAGCTCTGCTTGGAAATCTTAGCACACACAAAAATGTACAAAGACAATCAGTAATGCCCCTTTGAATTTAGATAGATGATATACTTTACACATGATTGTACATATATACACAAACACGTGTTACACAAACACATGTAACACATGCCACGATGTACGGTATGTGCATTTATCTATATATCCACCATCCATCCATCCTTCATCGCTGTCTCTCTACCTACCAAGTGAATTCATGCTGTACATATCCAGACACTGTCGATGTTGAGTAAGCATTAACCTTTTCACACTTGCAATACCGATTAAATATTCAACTTGCTAGCATTCTCAACCATGGGACATCAGCACTGCCAACAGCACCACGGGATATTTCATGTCCAGACACTGTGGTGTGGACAGTGCTAAGTATGGGCCAGGTAAGCCATAAACCAAAGAGGACATCAGGAAATACAACTTACCAGCAGCGCTGTCCTGAAAGTCCATTTATATCTGATGGATTCACCAAAATGCACCACTCTAACGAACTATCTTCTCTGTGCTTTGAGAAATAATTGCACCTTAACAACCGACAAACAAGTGAAGCCGAATAAGCATAGCTTATTGACAATGCAATCATCAAACACAGGCCCTTCAAATCAAATAAAAAGAGAGAAAAAATCTTATTTGTCAGAGGTGTCCACAAGATTCACTGGTGGAGAGGTGGTGGTCTGCATTGCTACTCAAAAAAACTCCCTTCACACATTAGTGGTACGTTCGTTAAACATTAAACGTAAACTTAATTAATCCTTAAATATTGGAAAATGATGAATTGAATGACACTAGTACACAGACGTGCGAAGGCTTGTCCGCAGCGCCTCTTCTCATCTAGTACGAGACATTAGTTTCAGAACTTCGTTGCTCCGGAAGCTGATCGGTCAATTGTGTGTTTCCGGAAGACGCTCATTGGCCGCAGCTGTGCGCAGACTCAGAGTTTGGTCCTCACCTCAGAACTGGCAACCTTGGCCTTCTCTAAAGTGTCATTATAGCCCCATATTTCTGACAAGATAACAATTATGAATGGTTTTTGTTGAGAAACCCCTTTGCCTTCTGTGTTTTCATCAGAGTCCCCAAGTAATTACTGAAATTACATACATACCATTGGCGTGTCCAAATTCCCACCCGTCTATCAATTTACAGGTTTACCCATGTGCAGACTCCACCTATTGTGATCATGACTAATAAATGAATACAAATTACTGAGATGAATATAAGTAATAATTAATCGAATACTCTCAGATATTCAAATGTAACCAAAATACCAGTCTTACATTAGCTAACTATAGGAATCAAGGAATAGTTGTAGCAGTTAGTCCAAGCCATGCAGCAAGAATTAGACTGCCAGGGGATTTCTCCTGATGCACTGAGCTTTTCTCTCCTCTTCTCTCTCTCTTCCTCCTCTCTTCCCAACCTGTATACACGTCTTGCTGATGCATGTCACTAATTCAACTTCTTCCCTGGAGTCTTTGTGTCTTTTCTTTTATTAACCCACAGACCGCAGCTAGACCACAACAAGTGATGACGGACCACCCATGTACACAAGAGCTACAGTTGATTAAGATATGTAACACAACAGACGGATGGATGTATAGATTTTTCATTGGGAGCAAAAAAAAAAAACCCTACCATATGGAGAACTGACATTGTTTTTATTATTTGAAGTACAAGATCTTCAGTTTCTCCTTTTTAGTTATACAAATTGCGTCTGGACAGGTTTCCACCGTCAAAGACAAACTGTTCAATAAACGATCTTATCAGGAGTGTATTTTACTATGATTTTCTTCTCACAAAGTTGTAAAGCTTACAAATGCTACTATGATATAACAATACGTTTCATGTCTTTACACTGAGGGCTTTCACAGCAGTGTGTGGGTATCACTGACTTTAGAAGCCTTTCAGATCATTAACATTATTTCCTCGGGTGCTGGTCCAGAGGCAAGACACAGGCCAATCAATACTTTGGCAGAGGGACACTTACTATTCTTAGTTACTTTGACAACAAGAGCAACATCAGCCATCTTTTCAAATACTATGATGAACGGAGCAGCTTGACCCTTTCCATTCATAAATACTCTCACACACACACAAGGCATAGTGGAAAGAGATTAATAGATGATGGGCACCATCTATTCACATTCCCTCCTCTCCAGTTTTATCAAATTGGCGTGACCTATAGCTGCTGGCAGGCATGAAAGAGCACGGAGTGTGAGGTGTCTCCGCCCCAAACAATATAAATACAAGCTGCAGAGCATCATCAACAAAGAGCTTTGAGTCTGACACCCACTGTCTGACCGGGAGCCCTCAACCGCCGGGACCATGAAAGTAAGTTCATCAGACACTATTAGACGCTGAGGTTTCATTCACATAAACTAAACCTCATATAGACTGAATGGAATCTTTAATAATCTACTTTAAGTAGTTGTTGTGTATTTTGTCACAATAATCCACGTATTATTGCATGTCAGTGCATGTAAATAAAAAAATGTTGTGCATCGTACATTCTTTAACCCTAAATCCTCCACAGGGCTTGAAGAACATGACATTAGTTTATATCCTAACTGTTCTACTCCTTGCTACGTTTGTCTCACAGTCATTGACTGCACCAAAGGTAGGACTTCTTAAACTGTGACGCCATTTGACAGCGATAACACTGCAGCATAATGTGTCGATTAATTGAAGAAATTTGACTATTTTATTGAAGAGCTCATTCCAGCGAAGAAATTGGACTCCTCAGGCTATGCTGTATCTGAAAGGCACTCGTATGTACTTTGTATATATGACTTGTACAACTTACATTATGAAAAAAAAAGAGGTATTTGATGATGAGCATTTCTATTTTCAGAGGGACGCAGGTTCATCTCTGAAGACCAAAAGGAAGGGGATTTGTATGACACATTACACTTAGGTATAATATTTTTTAAAAATCCGCATTAGATTACTCATTTCGGCAATGTCAGCTTTGTGATCGACCCTGAATTCCCATGTAGAAAGATACGGATGAATATTTTCTACAGCAAATTTACGGTGTCTAATAATGTCTGGCAATATTTGATTCTCATGTGTAAGATGCGTTTCAGAATTGAGTAATCACCTGTCTGTCCCAATTTTGTTCTAAATGAGGGAATTATTAATGCAGACAGTGTGTTTTGCTGAAAAAGATCTTAAAACATTTTGTCCAGGAATGACAGGGTCTAAGTGGTGGTAGTGTTTTATTCCGCATTGAAGTGATTAACGCATTGTTTCCATGCAGAGACACGCAGTCCAAACTCTGAAAAGCTGAGCGTCAACCAGGCTGCCACCTTTTTGCTTGATTTCCTTCAGCAGGCCACTGACAGAGGTCAGATTATTCCCTGAAAATCTTGCCTCTACGGTCGAACACCAAAAATTTAGCTCTGACTTGCAATGTATTCAAATTCTGAGAAACATGTCTTGAATCATTTCAAAGCATTCTCATGATTATGTTTTTCTGTTTTGTGAAGGTGATGAAACTCCAGATGAGGTGTTTTTTCAGGAGCTGCCATTATGGAAGAGAGAGTACATTTGAAAAACATCCAACATGACAACTGCATGTTCAATTATGTTTTTGAGATATGATTGCTGTTTTTCTCAACAATTGCTCCGCTATTGATTGACAAATTCTATGTTTTGATAATCAGAATTCATACCACTGTTATATAACTAGGCTTTACATCTACAGTTGTGAGTCAGCAAAAAATAAAAAAAAAACATATTTGGGACGAAGTGTCAAGCAACTTGTGTGAAAGAATTCTTACAAACATGACTACAGTGTGTTATTATCATATGAATATCCTACTATGCTTTTGTGTTTTCCTTTTTCAACTTTGACAAGATACACGTATTACTACAGGAGAATGGACATTCACGCATCAACATACAGTACCTGTAGCACATTTTTTGTGGCTAAACCAATCAATTGATGTGATCATATTAGATGTGGCGCACCTATGTCATGAGACATACAAACTTATTCAACTCATTATGTATCTCATTCAGCAGAAAAATTCAGCCAAAGCTTCAAAAGTCTGGAAAATATTACATCATGATTTTTATCTAATTAGCACAGCATATATCTAAAATTACCTCTCAGTTGTTCTTTTAGTCAATATTTTAAAGACTCGATGCATTTTCATCAAACATCTAGCTTGAAAATACAGAGCTTTTCTGAAGTATTGCTCTTCTGACATACAACAGAGTGTGATTCCTAAAATGCTGGAGCGATGCACTTTGTGCGACTAGCACCATCTCACTAGCCATTGTTAGCTTCATGCTCTCTGCGGAATCCTTCCTCTCCCTGTTGTCTTACACCACACCCATGTTGAAGGGTGTCTTGATATTCCCCCGTTCCCCTATGCCTCACCAGCTTCACCAAAGAACTCTTCGTTATCATCTTCCTCATCTCTATGCGGCGGGCTGGACTGGGGTGAGGCCGTGGGGGAGGGAAAGACATACCGGTAGTCAGTCTGTGGAGACAGAAATGGAAAATCACATAACTATAACAGGGACATTAACATATTTTGGTTCTTTGCCTCCTATTTCTCTAGCGCCACATACATTATGTTGTCACCTTTCTACAGTAATACAGTGTACACAATGACAAAATACAGGTCTTTAAGCCATTAGTTATCTGAAGTATTGGCACAACTGTGCCAACAAAATTACACAGAAATAACACAACGTCCACATGGAGCTCCGACCCACTTGGATTCAGGTGTCATGCTTAAATCTAACAGACAAGAGAGGAAGAAAAAAGAACACTACGGTAAGGAGTGATTCCAGTGATAATAGAAGAGTTACGTCAGTCATCCAAATGTTAGGCTGTCAATTAAAGGTCGGCAATGTGGATCAATATCAAACAGCACGTGTCAACCAAAGGATGATTACCTAGAATGTGCATGGAGTAGGAAGATATGAAGCTTCCACTACCTCACGACAGCTTTGCTTTCCGAGAGAGCGAAATGTGTAAAATTCCCTGAGAAGTTTGGTACTGTGTAAAATGAGGTTATGGGAATATCGAAATGGATAATAGCATACAGGATATGAATAGGACAAACAACACAGAACATTAGATATCAGGAATTTATCATTAACACTTGGTCCTCAAATTCACATCTCCATTCTGTAATTCATACTCATTTATCCTTCATTGCATCTCGGTGTCTTCCTTTTTGTCACATCTGAGTTTGATGGTTGACATGCCCGTTTGCTGTCTTGATGTGTGACAATGATAAATGAGGCTTCATATGTGTTTTACATAGCCTATAGCCTCATAGCCTATTTGACTATTTTTGGTTACCCATTTAGTCTATCAATTCAGTCGTTTATTATTTCCCCTTCTTTTGCCCCTTCTATTTGGATGTGCAAAATGATGAGCGGCCTCTCAGCTGTTTGTATTTGCCAAGGCATGTGCAACTGAAACTACACACTTCTCTAGAAATGCTAAATCACCCAACACGCCGCTCTCATCATCGGCACTCTCAAAGTTAATTTTCTGCGGTGAAATAAAAATTTGTGCAATTTGAAACGTGAGGCTTGAGTTCCTCGAGGTGCTTCTTGCTGTACATCACAGATTGTATTCTGCATCAATACGACAGTCAAAGATCAAATTAATCAACCATTGATTGAAAATTTGGGGGTAGAAGAGAGCTGGGAGACGTAGTAATCAAAAACGACAGTCGAAGACGTCACAAATGGAAATGAGTCGCCACTCTTCTTGCACCTCCAATCAATATACCTCAAATTCCATTACCAGGCAGTCAATATTGACATTGGCATACACTCATTTCATCTAGAAAGGACTTTTCATTGGCAATTCACGTAAGAAACTATTGGTAGTGCATGTTGACCCCATATGTCATGAAACACTATTGACCAAAAAAGAGACAGTAATTAACACCAACCCGAGTGAGTTATGGATCTAAAATTCCTTTGGGATTTTTGACTCACAATGACTCACAGTGGTAATCCCCCATGTATGTTGGCAATAGCAACATAGCAACAATAGCAATTCTTATTACTTTGTTATTACTTAATACTCCCAACTCAGCTACATTTAGAATAACCCTTTACAGTTTGACTTGTAGTTTGAGGTCGGGCGTATACGATGCACAACACAGACACACACATGCATGATGAGTGAGGAGGTTACGGTATGTATAAAGAGGACAGTCCGAGGAAACGGGGGTGGGGTTGGTGACAGGGGTCATAAGAAGTGGAGCCCAAATCTCATACTGCTGATGCCAATGCATTTCATAATATACCGTCTATCCTCAGAGCAATAAAAATAAACTGCCCATATGTGGTATTGTTACCAGCTCCTTCTCTTCTACAGTACATACCCACAAACCCACGAGTACGAAAACTGACTCGAAACCATCGTCATCCCTGTCACCCCACAGTCAGCCACCTGTGCATCCCCAGATATGTATTGTTCAAATGAGAGAGGCAAAAAGTTTAGACCTTCCAGGTTGTAGGTAAGAAAGTCTCTCAATTATTCATGTAACCAGTGTTTGGCATTTAATACTCAGCTGACCTTTGAAAGGTGAAGAAGAAAGCTAATTATATGATGTGCACCGACCCATTCACTCACAGCTCAACACTACTAATGACGCACAAAAGGCTTTAGAGTTTTGCTTTAAACCATCTCAGGTAGATTTGAACTGTTTTGTGTATGCACATGAGTGTATGAATGTATGAATGATGATCAATGGCATATCCTATTGTTGATTTCAACAACCGTCACTGTACTTTTATTTTGCTCTTCTCTTTGTAGTGTTAACGTATGTTATGTTAGTGGGGTTTCTACTGTACTGAAATCTGAAAAACGCATCAAACGAAACCCGTAGAATAAGGAAAATCGCACAAGCCTTGGCAGAAGAAGGGGAGACATACTCTCCACAGGGAAAGTTCTACTTTCAACCATTTCAATTTGTTTGGAAATTGTAAGTATTTGACTCACTATGAGCTGAAACAAAAAGGACTTAACATCAAATGTAACGCTTTGAATGGGTTGGAACAGATGTTGAGGGAAGAAATCATAAAGACTCAGTAGGCCCAGGCGAGGCTCTGTCGGGAATACTATGCTGTGTCATCTATTGATGGCTGAGAGGGACACTGAATGGGACATTGAGTCTGGTCAACAGAGTCTCCAAATCATACATCATGGCAGGATGGACAATTATTTTGTACACTTTCCGTTTCAGTCTGGCTGCTATTCTCTATCACAAACCACCTGTGACACTCTCCTTGACTATCCAAACCTCCTGCACTCTGACCCTAGCGGTTGTACGTTGAGTTCATTGAGTCATTATCAATGTGGGCTCCTCTGGGATCATCTGCAATAGGACCTGTAGGCGGGTCGAGTAGTAGCTTGAAGCTGAAAAAGTGATAACATTTACCGCTAAAAACATTTGGTAAATCATGATGTAGGAGAAATGAAAATATCACATGCAATTAAGAATATACATTTTCTCCAGGACCAGGTTCAGACATTCCATGCTGCATCGTCGAACATGTCAGCCGGACTATGAACTTTCGTATTTGGCTAGATACTGTCCTCTAGTGGACGAATCTGTAACTGTTCCGCCTGCTGCCTCGTGCCCCTCGCGTGGGTTCAGTGGTCCCCGACCTGTATTGCGCCACGGATCGGTTTCATGTCAGACATTATTTTCACGGGCCGGCTTTGTGGCCCATAGGTGGCGTATGTTCTGCATTGTGTTATCCACATATGTGGACATAACCGGGGCAGGAGACAAGGTGAACATGCAATGAGTGGAGATGTGGAGAGGGTGAAACATGCAGGTGTGAAGGTCTACCTGCAAGTCCTCAATGCTTTGTGCCAGTGGAATTGAAGCTAGACCGGAAGGGAAAGTTTGTGTGATCATGTGATGATGGACAGAGCCACTGTTAAGAGACAGTGGCTCTGTCCAAGGGGTGAGATTGAGATGGTTTGGACATGAAGAGAGGATATATTAGTCAAAGGACAATGAGGGTGGACATGCCTGGTAAGAAGAGAAGACGAGGATTGAGGAGAGAGGTCATGGACATAGAGACAGAAGACATCAAGGTTATTGGTGTTGAGAGGATCTTCAGGGGGTGGGGGCCGATGATCCGTATGGACAAGTAAAGGAAGCAGCCAAAAGAAGAAGAGTTATAGGATTTAAGTAGGGATGTCCGATATTGGCTTTTTTGCCGATATCCGATATGCCGATATTGTCCAACTCTCAATTTACCGATACCAATAACGGCCGATACCGATATGTGCGCCGGTAAACGCTTTAGGAGCGCATAGACACTATTTCAGTGTAACGCAAGCATTATTGTATTTTTATCAGTTTTTATTTTATCAGTTTTAAAGCAAAAAAAAAAAATCCGATACCGATATTACATTTTTATGCTAATATCGGGCCGATAATATCGGTCGGCCGATATTATCGGACATCTCTAGATTTAAGACAAGTAGAGAAAAGCAGCCAAAAGAAGAAGAATTGAGAATAGATAAGGTAATTAGCGCAGTTTGAGCATTTTGTGCTGAAAAAAGAGTGATGGTACAGTATTTTGTGAAGTTACATATTGTTTAATAA
>OMPJ01028485.1:0-14975 GCA_900312935.1 Carapus acus
GCTCTCTGTCATACAGGCCTGGGATGATTTTATGGGAGAGTGTTTTCCTGCTTGGAATTGCATACATTGGATTGAGTGCATGAATAAATCCTCTGAATCCTTTGTCATCAACAACTGAAAATGGATGAAAATCACATGCAATCATTTTGGCCAGTTCTTCATCAATTGTCTTCTGCCTTGCTGTGGTTAGAGACGTTTGCAAAAATTAGCTCAGAGAGCTCTGAGTAGTAAATTTAGCTGGTTGTGGTGGAGCAGGGGTACTTGCAGACGCTGTAGACACTGAGGTTGCAGGAACAGTTTCAGTTGACACACTGGCACCATCACTGCCATCACTTGCTTGTTTTTATTCCTCTAATTGAACTGCCGGATGGACAGTTCTTATGTGCCTGTGCAAGTTGTTTGTGAGGCCACCTCTATAAGAAATCTTTGCCTTGCAGACCCTACATTTTGCCTTAGAATTATCAATAACATACAATTATTTTGCTTGCTTATTTTGCCCCTTTTCCTATTATCGCTCATCTTTTTACCTTTCCTGTCCTCTTGCAGCGTTGTGGGACCTGCTCTCTTTCTCCCCCGTAACTCCTCTCCCTCCCTCCTGTGTGCGTGTGCTTGCTGCGTGCTGTGCAACTGTGTGTGTGTGTGTGACTCCAGCCCCTCCCCCCTCTGCTCAGCGCAGACACGGAGACGACACCACACATATCAGCCGATCAAATGCGGCTTGAAGGGAGCGAGAGATAGACGGAGAGAGAGAGAGAGCGAGAGAGAGAGAGAGAGAGAGCGAGCGAGAGAGAGAGAGAGGGAAGCGAAGCGAAGCGGCTCACCATTAGGAGCCGGCTCCCGTCCAATCAGGAGCCGGCTCCCGTCGTTCATGTCAACGAGCCGGCTCTCGGAGCCGTTTCGTTCGCGACCGACACATCACTAGTCCATACCCACATGCAATATAATGCTTGGCCTTTAATTTTGCAATTTAAACGATTGTATGGCTTATGTTTGCTGTCTTAATTTGAGATGCAACCTGTATCCAGATTGTCAGGAGGCTACCAATATTTTACTGGTAATTAGATTTTGTTGCTCAAAGAGTACAATTGCTGATGTTGTTGGTCACTCCTCCAAATACAGTGCACTGTTTTGTAAACAATGAACTGACTTACGCAACAAAGTCATTGTGCAGAAATGATGGTGTTGATTTTGTATCCTGGAGTATTTCTATTTACAGTATTTTAGTCTGCTTGGAGCCTGACTTTAGTATTTTGATTGTGATGTTCTATATGAACAGAGTAACTCACCCCTAAACAAGCAACTAAACAATAATACTGAACTTTAATTTGCAGCGCATTTGCAGAAGGTTGCTTGCAGCCTACAATCTTCCTAGCTGGGGCCGCTGTGAGCTGGCCTTGTCACTGATCCTGGAACATGGTGCCCCCTACTCCTTGGAGGATGTGGTGCAGGCTGTGCAGGAATCCCATGATAGGGAGTTTATCAAGAGGGTTCTTGCTAAAGAATGTCCCATCTGCCTGTCTGTATTTCCTCATAGTAAGGTACTAGTAATGTTGACTGATCTTGTTTTTTATATTTATCAACCTATCAGCTGCTCTAAGGATTTTGCCACTTCATCTCTGCATTTTACTGTTTTCTCCTAGATGCAGGCTCTGACTTCATGTCAGTGCTCAGTGTGTTGTGGTTGTTTTCAGCAGCACTTCACTATTGCTATAAGAAATAAGCACATCCGAGACATGGTGTGTCCAGTGTGCTGGGAGCCCGACATTAATGACCCCGAACATTTGAACAGCTACTTCTCCACCCTAGACATTCAGGTAGGTTGGCTGGAGTGCACTGTGGTCTATATGATCATTTAACTTTTGTGGCAATGAGAGATAGCAATGCATATATGGTAAATCTGAGAGAATGAAACAACAGAAAATTTAAAATGCAATAGAAGCGAGGGACCAAATGACAAAAGACGCAATGAAGTCAGACACAGCAACACTGATTCAACCGCATCAAGGACGTGGAAAGTTCTGTCCCAATCAAAAACAACTCTGTCATGCAAATTAAGATGGAAGTTTGTGATTAAGACTTGTGTATTGAGTTGGCCGTGGAGGTTCTTCGAGTTGAACTGCAGCACCGTTAAGCGTGGCTTGGAGCATGATTGTTGAAAGGTGTCACTGCAATCATTGACACAAAGGCCTACTGTACATGGGTATTCAACATTTTGGATGAACAATGAATGATTGCCCAACTGACTTCAATTGTGTTTTTAAGCTGAGAGAGTGCCTAGAGCCTGATGTCTATGAACTATTCCACAAGAAACTTACTGAGCAGGCTCTTATCAAGGACCCTAAATTCCTCTGGTGCTGCCATGTAAGTAGACATTGAGCCACCTTGATTTTTGTTTAAAAACATGTTGAGTAGTCACAGTACCGAGCAACAAACCAAATGCTACATGCTCTTCCAGTATTATCACTGTCAAGAGAAATCAGCTATTGTATTTGTTATTTAAGATTGTTCATTTTGCATTTCATCTGCTGTTCTCGTCCTCCCAGTGTTCATATGGATTCATCTACGATGGAGATCAACTCAAGGTCACTTGCTTTCAATGCCGGAATAGTTTTTGTGCCCAGTGCAAGAAACCTGTAAGTGTTGTCACCTGATGTTTTGACAGAATCACTCTGTGTCTCTTTCTGCTGGTTTCCTCTATGACCATATTCTTTTCTTCCCAGATTTACTGTCCCATAACTTACCCTTTATTCATTTTGAGAGTGAACATTGTTTTAGTGTTGATGTAAAACTCACTCCCCTAAGCAGATAATTGAAATGTAATATTTTTGCTGGCACAGGTAACACAATGGTGACTGGCAATAATGCATTTTGATGCATTTTCTATTTCATGCTAAATCGAACTTGGGGATATAAAAACAGTCAATAAATTCCTCATCTGTGGCTTTTGTGTCCACACTTAAGCAAGAAGGCCACATTCCCAGATCATTCCAGATATTTCCAAAGAGCTACGTTGAAGGGAGTAGAGAATGCTTCAGTTTTGTATATGTTGGTTTGTGGTGGGACTCCAAATTCCCAGTTTACTTCTCTTTAGCTTCTATTACTGCCTCCAGCTATCCCTGGAGGGGGCTGACTCTCTTGTGCCAGGGAAGCACTGCACAATTTCACTTATTTTCACTTTTCATAGGAGTTTTATTTGATAGCTGAAAGACAAGGGATAATACTCAAGAATGACACTTTCACTGAATTTGAAACCAATCCATCAAACTCTCACACAGACTATCGTTGGGTAAAAGTTTAAAGAGTAAACAAATTAGAAACTTTAATTTAATCAATTTTAAAGATTGAAAAAAAAAAAAAGATTTGATTGACTGCTACTGATTTCAGGCCATATTTGTGAGTTTATATTTAGATATTTATATTTGTAAATGTATCTTAAATCAGTTACAACAGCTTGTCACAGTCTCTTGAGTATTTCTCATTACTGCTCCCAAGATGCTGCCCTCACTCCTGCAATCTGCTAATCCTCACTCCCACATTAGGTCTGGGTCAGTGTGAGCATGTTTCATTGATTGGAGAGCACAGGGTGATCCTGTGGGTGGCAGGATCAAGCATTGCCTGAAGCGTCGCACTGCCTCTGCCAAATTGGTTGCACAGCACAGGAAAGCCATGCTATTTTCTGGATTTTTTGCGATTCTTTCTCTTAAAATTGAAGTTACATACAAAAAAAATGTCACACCTCTCCATTCCCTTTAGCAAGAAAACTGCAAATTCAGCAGTTTGTGAGTCACTCATTTTGTCACTTCTCCACTCTCTCCCTCATCCTTCCATTTTGAACATTTTCATTGTAATACCATTGATTGATTGATAGATTGCACATCTGAATGTTGTATTCCTTTTGCAGTGGGAGTCACAGCACGCAGGTCTGTCCTGTGAGCAGTATCAATCGTGGAAGAGGGAGAATGATCCAGAGTATCAGAGACAAGGCCTCGCTGGATACCTCAGAGACAATGGAATCAGTGAGCACAGGATAAGATAACTGTACATTAATTCCACATATCATCACATCAGCTCAAAGCATTAAAAAAAGTCACAAAGTCTTAAAGAATAAGTAAATACAAATTACACCACGCACATACACAAACTGAATCTACAATTCTGGCATTGATAAAAAGGAATGATGAAAACAGGAGACTGTAGTGCCTTCACATGTTTATCTTTTCCTCTCTTTGGAAAGCCACTCTGGTAGAAACAGTGTACCTGTGCAAACATGAATAAACATTTTCTCCCATTGGACTATTATTAACTGTAATGATAATCTGATATTGTTAACTATGATTATTAACTACCATGATATTTTAATAGAAATGGACTAGAATCATTGTACCTCCTTTATGTACAATGGCAAAAGGAAATTCTAACCTTGTGCAATATGGACTCACCTCTCTTATATGAGAGACACCTCTCATTTGTCACTCTCCTCTCTCACACTTATAATTTTGTTCAGTTGTTTGTAGTTAATTCCGATGGTTTAAATCAAAATGTTACTTTTCATCCTCTCCTCTAGCCTGTCCAAACTGCCGCTTTCAGTATGCCCTGTCCAAAGGAGGCTGCATGCATTTTTGCTGCTCCCAGTGTCGTTACCAGTTTTGCAGTGGCTGCAACAACCCTTTCCACACTGTAAGTCAGTAAAAACTACTGCATGACACGCATGAGAGCATCCTATACCGCTCTGTTTGGATTGCAGTATCCCTTCCTGGATGTTACTGAGGATGTCACGGACATCCTGAATAATGTCAAAATAATTGCAATAGTAGAAATAACCGTCCAATGCTTGCTACACTCTCCCCTGGCTCCCCTTGTCGATCTTCTGCACATGATATAATCTACCTGTGTACAGGTTTCTTTACCCCCTACAGTTGACCCTAAGCTCCTTCCTCTTCTTGAAGTATATGTTGACCTCAACCCAATTTATCCACTCATAACATGCACCTGATCCACAGCCCCTTGACAGCAGTCCACAGGCTGTGAGGATAGGGTCTGCTACATTGAGTAGTACCAAGATGGAGCCCCCCAGCGCTGTGTTGGCAGTCCCCTCCTCTTTCCACTTAACACCGCATGACTGCATCCCCTGCCCCCTCATCAACCGCCATATACTGTACTATAAATATTCTGATGACACTTAAATCCTGACCCTGCTCAACGACCACTGCTCCATCTCTGCCAATCACAACACAATCTCCTACCTCACACAATGGTGCATGCACGATTAACTGCATCAGTGTAGAACAGTTGGAGGAGGTAGTCTTCAACACACCCACATACACATTTCACAACATCACAATTCCATCTCAGTGGCAAAAACCAATAGAACAAGTCAGCTAAATTTAAATGCCATTCTACCTGTCTATCCACCCATCAGTCTTTCCGTCCAGCTAGATATTGAGATGGATATTGAGGTCTTTTTGCCAGTCAACAAAGAAATATCTTGCTCTTCCTCACATTGTGTCCAGACATGTGCGGTGGATGAATGCAGTGTATCTGGACTACATGCTCACCATCCTAGAGACTGTCTTTTCTATCTGAGAGACTGGGAGCCTACCAGACTGCAAGCTTTGCTACAGGTACAGACATACTCACACCATTTTGGTTGATTGTTTTTGTTGCTTTGCACATTATGTTTTGTTTTTTACCAAGCTTTTAAATAGGCCTTGGAATAGTCGTGGAAAATCTATTTCAAAATTTACGAACCATGAAAGCCTTGGAGCAGGAGAAGGTTGGAATAAAAGACACTTTAAGTGGTAGCTAGTCTAGTTTAAAATTTGGCCCACTTGTCCACATGTGGACGAGCAGAACAGATGTTTAATGTCATGTTTCATCTTCACTGTTACATGCTGTCTAACAGTGTAGAGATGAAGCCAATGTTACACAGCTGTATTGCATCAATGTATGTTAGTGACTGCATGGCTTACTGTAATTCCTTGTTCACAACTGTGTGCCACTGGCATTGGTACAATTCACTGACCTTTTTTGCAGACAATGCTTGCAAAAAGCTGTCATTGCTTGTGACATCTCTTTATCGGAGTTTGGAAACTCTCACATTACACAGGCAAACGGTTTTAACTCAGCAGGTCAGTTCCAGTGAGAAGATGCAAGGGACACTTATTACTGTCATTTTGACCAAACTGTCTACAACCTGAAACGAGGCTCTACTTGATCAGTGAAATTCTCCTCTATGTGTTTGTGTAGAGTAATGGAGTGGTATTTAACACTGAACCTCCCCCTGGGACACAGAAAGGTATGACTGGCTTTTCTTTTCACAAATTTTTATTTAGATACAAATAAAAATACAATTTAGAAAATGGCACTCATCTTTACTTATAAAACAAATCCATTTTTCCACCCACTATCCCTCCCCAAGTTATTTGTATTAAATATGAGCTTCAATGTTCTTAAGGTTAACTACCTATCTTTAATTCCCTCACTTTCTTGAGGAGCATTTTGTGTTCTGCTCATGGACATCTCACTATCATCTGAGGTGGAGCTGGGTGTTAACCCTGACTGCCCTACCTCCTTAAGACCTGTAACCCCTACAACATTGACAGTGTAAATGCATTAGGGCACATCAGAGTCTGATGCAAGTTGCAGCTTTTACTGTAAAGAAAATGCCAAATGTGGCACAATGGCAGAAAATGGTTGCTTCGATAATGTGTGACTTCACTTGGACAAGTACAAAGCACTATGGGAGAAGGAACTGCCAGTCTCCAGGAGGTGGTCCTGTTACCTCAACTGCCCTCACAATATAAAATGAGAGGGCACCTAAGGTCGGGGACACACTTCACAACTATCACAACTATCGATTATACATTTAACAGCTGTGCGTTGTGCTGTGGTAGGCTACATAATTTGTCAAACTAACATAATCTACCTGAGTGCATATACTGCAGCTCTTGCACAAACTCTTGCAAGGTTACACTTCATTGGGGAAATAAACATTACACTTGGTGATGTTAATGGCCTAGTCACTTCTTTGCCCAACAACGCAAAAGATGTAAAATATGTACTGCTATTGGTTTTCAGTGTTTTATAGAGCATCATTTTATTCCTTTGTATTTGTATCGTTTATTTTGCAATCTGTCTGATAGCTTTGTTTTCCCCACAATGCTGAGCAAATGAGTGAGACTCTCTTTGTGTATTTTCCAATGATACAAATATAGTGGAATTACTTAATCACTCTCTAATTGTGCAACCTAAAATAACAGTGTTGATTAAGTTTGTCTTTCTTAATCCATCACGGCAGCATCAGTGTAAATCACATTAAACCTAATTGTATACTGTCACTCTTGCACCACAAATTATAGTGTGAGAAACTCTCAGGAACCATGTGTCTCTAAAAGTGTATGTGGATTCTTAATTTCTTTAAAGTTGTTTGCTGATCTCTTGCCTTCCTCCGAACCTTTCTGTGTTCAGGTCTTTGTGGAGTGATTGAGCAGAAAGATGAGGGGGGACAGCAAGCAGACTTGGCCTGTGGTGCTCAAACCCAACCAGGACATGCTGGCCTCTGCGAGTAGGACAACCACTCAATTCACTACTATCATTGTGTTGTTGTTGCATTACCAATGCCAGAATCCGCAGAACGGTGTTTACCCCTTAACTTTGCTGAGACACAAGGTTTTACTGCTCATCCACCCAGCAACTTAAATTCAGAAATGTAATCACTTAGAATTGTAAAACATACTGTATGCGCAGCTCCTTTTGTGTGCCCAGATGTTCATAGAGAGGACATATTGCTTTGAGATTCTATCCTTTTTTCTTGAGTTTTTCTTGTCTTCATATAGAGCTACATTCAGGCCCATGATCTTTGTGTGTCTGCAAGGCCCTCTCTTGCGTCTTGTCTTGTCCTCTATGAAAAACTTTAAAGAATGATTGATCCAAGTGCAAACTCTTGTGTCTAGGAAACATTACCGTGAATACCTGGTCAACCTGATCAACAGCCACTCCATCGACCCCGCACCTCTTTTCAGTGCCAGCGAGTTACTATTAGCCAGCAGGAGATACAAAGTTGACGACACTCGCAAGGAAGGAGAAGATGGCTTCAGCTACTACAGCAGACTGCTTGAGGTTGTGTGCACGTGTTGCAGTTACTGTTCCTCTGTTTCAGATGAAAAACATTGTGCTATTCCACTCTTCAAAATTGAAATTTTCCTAAATCTTCCACCTTTAATCAAGCAATTGCTCTTTGTTAGCGGTACTACAAATGTGACTAGTGTCACTGTCTGTCGTGTGGTGAATTGTCCTCTTTGTTCAGTATTGTTAAAAACAAAAAAACTGAGCACAAGAATTCACAAAAAAAATTGAAGATGACCGTAATTAACCATTTAATTAGGAAATTAAGTAAGTATTACTTATTTTGAAGACTCCAGATTATCAACAGTACTCCACAAGAGATAGCAGTACAGTATTTGTAAAAAGCAATGAAATTGACTATTGTGAAAAATTTTACATGTATTTTATGTTAAGTGTGTCTAGTCAAATTAAAGACTTAATGATGTTTGTTTGCAGAAATTGATGCATGAGATTCCGCTTGGCGACAAGGTGCCTCGGAAGAAATGGTCACACACCTCAAGCCCGGGAAAATCACCAACAATGGAGAGAGTCCAGAGCAGACGGGATGCATCATCTATTTAATGACGTCAAACATATTCATATATGTCAGTTTTTCCAGTGTCAGTGCTTGTTTTACTGTGTGCAAAGGTTTTGTATTGTATTTCACTGACAAACACACACACACACACAAAAAAGTCCAGATCCATTGAGGAAGTTGGGAATCACAATTGTGACAAAGGACATAATGAGGGTCGGGTTGGTGCTGTGGTAGCTTGGAAACAGCGGCAAGTGAGTGAGGGTGTAGGGCACATCAGGGAAACTTGAGCCCCCTGTAGACTGAGAAAATCAATCCCCAGTTGAGGAGTACTGTATATACAGGGAATATATCATAACAACTGATGGCCCTACACACCCATGACCTACACATTTATTCTGCATAGCCACTCTCCCACAAGAAAGGCATAACATCCCATTTGTCACAACAGAAGTTGTTCTGAGATTTTTAAAGAAACAAGTGATTTTTTTGTGTTGTATATGAGATGGCCATTGTTTAATTTTATCCTCTGGACTCACTGAGTCCTAACTAAGATTGTCGGGGTTTGCAGCAGCCTCCCCCAGCTGTCATTGGGTGAAGGCGGGGCACACCCTCAATAGTTTGTCAGTCCATGACAGGACCACAGAGACAGACAACTACACAAAGTCACACTTCATGTGCATGTTTCTGTTGGTGGTAGGACCTTGGCATACTCTGGCAGAACATGCAAACTTCATACAGAAAGGACCCAGATGGGAATTGTGTTGGGAACCGTGTAATTGGCTAGTTTATTTTATTTACTATTTGCAAAATAGGTCTGACAGCATACAAGATAATAATAATGATAATAAGTAACCCTGATGTCCTCTGTATGAATTGCAAGTAGGAGAAAGCAGAGGCCTATCAGGATGAATCTGAGGGTGAGTCATCACCAGTGGTGCTCTTAGAGCTAGTTTACTACTTCAGAACCTCTGCTCTCATCTCCACAGTGGCATTGCATCAGTATGTTTTGAATTCCATATTCTTCAAATGATGTTACCCTTCACATTTGTGGGTGTTTGTGCAATATTGAACATCAACATGAACAGCAAACTGTCAAAATGAAAATGTAACAATAAACAATTCTGGTGGAATTTTATAACTCTTTATTATTAAAGAGTATGTTGGAAAATCCACCTTTGTAGATTGATGAGGCTAGACAGCTGGGTGAATAATGTTGAATGTATTGAATATTTTATGAAATATTTCAGACATCTTTTGTTTTATTTTTACTGTACCTTTAGAGAAATGGCTTTAGCTGAGAGTGCAACATTGATGCCATTTTTTTCTTTGAGAGTGCTGAGTAAGGTGTGGTGAACAGATGGATCAGGGGTTGGAGTGGGGATACATCAGGGATCAGACCTGAGCCCCCGCTTCTTTGCAATGGTGATGGACAGATTAACACAAGATAACAGGCAGGGATCCCCATGGACAATGATGTCTGCAGATGATATTTTTATTTGTGGTGACTGTAGGAGACAGATGAAAGAGAACCTGGAGCGGCGGAGGTTTGCACTGGGGAGCAGATTAATGGTTCGGCCATGAACAGAGGAGCGGTAGTAGATATATCGGACAGAGGATGCTGGAGATGGAGCTGCCAGGTAGGAGAAGAGGAAAACCACAGAGAGAGTTCATAAATGTGGTGGGGGAAGATATGAGGCAAATGCGTGTTTCAGTGGATGCCTGGGATGGCAGAAGTAGGTCGAGGCGGATGATTGGCTGTGGCGACCCCTGAAGGGAGCAGCCAAAAGAGGAGGAAGAAAAAGAAATACAGTACCTCTAGAGAAACAGGCCTGTCCCAACACGAAAGTGATGAGACAGATGCCTCACTCAGCATGTACTGATAACACTATGCACTATATCAATGCAATATGCAATATATCATCTGAATATCTAACTTTTGAGTTGAATGACAATAGTAACCCGTGGGTGGAAACAGGATGTGCAAAGTCATGGTCACTGGTATAATGTATTTCTATCAGGTGAGTTTACGACGGACCAGCTTTAGTTTGAGGAGTTGTATGAAATATGATAGTTCTTCACAGACAAAAGCAGTGTTGCTGTTTGGAGATTGGACAGTGTCGCTCGGAATATGACCCACGTGGGTTTTGTTCTGTCCTCGTTTCGAGCACAGAGACGATAAACAATGAAGTGGTCTCATCGGTGGAGCTGTCCATGGTGCTGAAAAGTGTTGCGAGTGAGTGAAGTGCGATAAATGTTAATGTGGGGTGAATCTTTCTAGAAACCAGCGGAAAACCACGGGGCTGACACAGCTTGAAGAAGTCAGAGCGATGATGTCATAGCTTTCAGTCTGGACCGTACAGGATGCAGGTGGCTGCAGCCTTCCGTCTTGCCGCTCTCCGTGCCTCCACCTTCGGCATCCCTCACGTTGTGAGAATGGACATTGAGCGTCCATCCAGGTAGCTTATCGGCAAATGTGCGAAACCTTATGTGGGTGGACATGAGCGGACCGCCACCCAAAACTGACGAAGAGGTGATATGGACAGCAACATCGGGCCCAACGCGGAACACATTTTTGTCTTTATCTGGCGCCGCTGTCAGGGAGGTAGTCCTGCCCAGGAAGGAGGAGTAGGAAAGACAAGCAGGGGGGTGTCGGCAGCGAGAGGCGCAAAGAGTGGCAGAAGAGGAGGGTAGGAGCAGAAAGGTAGTGACTGGAATCATTGCCACCACCTAATAATGGCGGCTAAGTCGGACGGGGTCCACAAGATGAAGAAGAGCGACGTGGCCTTCACTCCTTTACAGAACTACGAGCACCCTGGCTTGGCGAAAGGGCTCCACCCCGACGGCCAGACGGACTCTGCAGGCACCGGGGACATGGATTTCGCGAACGGAGAGTCACGGTGCTGCGGCGCGGGGGTCTCCACGTCGACGTGCCATCAGCTGGGCAAGGAGCCGCAGAAATACACCGTGTGGGACAGCCTGTGGATATTAGCTGCAGTGGCCGTCTACATGGCCGATGTGGGCACAGACGTGTGGCTCTCCGTCGATTACTACCTCCAGCGTGATTACTGGTGGTTCGGCCTAACGCTCTTCTTCGTGGTGCTGGGCTCTTTCTCCGTTCAGCTCTTCAGCTTTAGATGGTTCGTCCACGATTTCAGCGCGGAGGAAGGCGCGGAGTGTAGCCCGGACTGCTCTCACATGGATGGGAACAAGCTGCTGAGCGGCTCGGCCTCCCATGGCGATGTTACTGCTCAGCATCACCCGGCCACGCCGCAGAGACAAGCGTCGACCGCCAGTAAGAACACCATGACCAACAGCACCGCCAGCACCGCTGCTGGGGAGCGGAGGAAGAGGAGACCGGCCTTCTACTCCTTCTGCGTGTGGTTCGGCCAGTGCCTCATACACATCATCCAGCTGGGGCAGATCTGGAGGTGAGGTGGTGAGGCGGGCCTGGATGTGTAGCCCGGGTGTGTGTGTGTGTGTGTGTGTGTGTGCTGTACGTTTGGGATTCTGACTGAGGTGATACATGCCATTCTACAGATCATTCATCTTGATTTATCCGTGGTGTTGTGAGAGGGTTCTAGTCATGTGAGGTGAATGTTATCTGGCGTTACACTGGTTTTGCAGTTGTCATGGTTACTGTTGGAACTTTTTTACTTCTTTACACCATATGATATAAATCACATTAAGTCATCATCAAAATTTAACCGCTGGTTAACAGTGATGGCTGTTGAGGGCGTCAGAACCATGAAAAGAAAAAGTAAAATCAGGCAATCTTCACTCATCCACATTCTGATAAAATATTTTCAATGTGTTATCATCAGAGTACTGAAGGTTGATGACTACACACAGTCAGGACAATGAAATGAAACCTTTTTATCTTGTTTTCCACTGTTGTACTAAGTTTGGAGAACATTCACTCCACTGATGCAATACACCTCAGGACTTACAGTAAGTGCGCTTCTCACACACTCATTAAAATTGCAAAATTTACCTTAGCGTAAAAGTGAAATCCTCACACAAGAGCAGCAGGTGCTGTGATTTATTTCATTCAGATTTGTTTCACATTCATAAATTGTACGTTTCCCCCCCAAAAGCATAACTCACCTCGGCATACTTCGCTAATATGTTGACTCAGTTGCTTCACAGGTGATGTCAGGCAAGAGTCCCTGTGGACGATGATGTTTGTGGATGATGGTGTCATGTGTGGTGCTGGAAGGAGGGAGATAGGGGACGGAGGTTTGCACCAGCAGGGAGAAGAATGGCAGTCTGAAGGAGCAGGGTGAGGTCGGTGGAAATGTAAGGATAAGAGGAGCACAGAATGAGGTGAGAAGACTTGAAATATCTTGGGTCAACCATTCGGAGTGACAGGAGAGGTGGAGGGTGCAAGCAGGGTGGCATGGGTGGAGGAGAGTGTCAAGACTGCTTAGTCATAGGAGAAGCTGGAGTCTAGCTGCTACTCTTCTATTCCAGTCTGGAATGGAAGGTCTACAGGATGGTAGTGAGACCCGCCATGATGTTTGGGTTAGAGACAGTGGCTCTGAAAGAGAGACTACCAGGTAGGAGGAAGAGAGCAGGACCACAGAGGAGGTTCGTGGATGCAGAGAGGGAGGACAAGAGGGTAGTTGAGGATACGTGATCCACAAAGAAGTTGACTTGGATGCTTCAGATGATGAAGTGAGGAATCCATCATACCAAATGTTTTTGTCATCAAATACTACAGTGTTGTGTCCTCCATAAAACTAGAGTTATGCCTGATGTTGTTCTACTGATGAACTAATCATAAAGTACGACATGGATTCACATCTGCTCTTTCTTGTCCAAAATAAGACACTAGCATGCGCCAGTACTTTGTGTGGTGTCCTGAAGTCCTCCTGCACATACTGTAGCTTACTGGGGAATATACTACACGGACAATTACTTTCTCAGTACACTGAGAAAACTACTATTTAGGCCTCAAATTTAGTCCAGTGCATTAGCTGGTGCAAACGCGGGCAGTGAAGAGGTGCCCGAGCTCTCCAAGGCCAGGAAATGTATCTGTCTCTATAAGCGCAGGTCCCTGTATGAATAAATTGCTCCCAGCGCTGAGTTAAACGCCACATTTTCTGCGTACATCTGCATCGAGAACTCAACACGTCCTTCAAGCACAATTTTATGGCACACAGAGGAAATATCAGCGTTTGCTCGAGTATTCGCTTCACCGAGCGTCGTCCAACTCTTCACCCGCTCATTTTATTCATCGAGCAGCTGCCAGCTGAGCAGTAGTAACCAAACTTCATCAGGAAAATCTCCCTGTATGAATATTTTACACTCTACACGGTGTGGTGTCTTGTCTGAAAGACCAAGCTTGTGCATTATGCAAAGCTTCGCCTGGGAGCAAGGGCGAGGGCGAGGGGGGGGGGGAGCGAGTGAGCAACATGTGGTGCTCCTCCACCTATTACATATCACAACAGAGAAATATTTCAACTTGTAATCACAATACGCCAAATCTGCAAGTATGCAAACTAAGTTTTTGAAGTATCATGGATTTCCATGTGTTTCTAACCCCAGTATACACCACCTACAGTATACCAATACCTCCACTCTTCCACAAATGGGGTCATTTTGACCCCGATTAAAATTGAAGTATTGGAAATTTTCTCAAAAAGACTGAAAAAAAAAATGTACAGTATATATATATATTGCCCCATGTCACAATCATGTATAATTAGGAATACCTGGAATATTAATATATCAAAAATGTTCTTGGTAAAGATTTTAAAGAATAACAACCCCTGGGCTCATTTTTTGATCCCACATGTGCACCTGAGGGTTAATTCATTTTTCACTGATTTCTCCAGGGGGACTCATGGCTCCTCCTCTTCCTCCTCCTCCCTCAATGAGGCACTGAAACCGTAACTGCTCCTGGCCGCTTTACTGAGGCCGCACCCAGGGCCGGCTCTTGGCATAGGCGACATAGGCGGTCGCCTAGAGCGCCATCTGCTGGAGGGGCGCCGGGAGGCAGCCTTGGCCTCGAGGGGAAAAAAAAAAAAACAATAAAAATAAAAGTAATTTTATTTAAGTGATTGTTCTGTTATGTTCTGTTAGGTGTTGTTGTTCAAAGTAAACTTTTGTGATTGCTCATTTGGCTGGTGTAATTTAGTCGTGTGTTTTCCCGGGGGGGAAAGATAGTAATCTCGCCTAGGGCACTAAATTAGGTAGAGCCGGCCCTGGTAGCATATACATTCACATACAAAAGAAAAATATAGAAAATTCTGCAGTAGACAGATAATATTAATTCCATATCAAACGATATGATTTCCAGGTCGTTGACAAATTGACAAATGATTGACAATGA
>OMPJ01028486.1:0-10308 GCA_900312935.1 Carapus acus
GTCTCATTGGAGCAGCAGCCAAAGCCGGTTGATTGAAAGTGTGTTTGACAGGAGCAAACTGTCTGAGCAGTGCCGACACGATCTGCCATTATACCTACGGGGGGGATTGCTGTGCCCGAGGAGGAAAACAGCTGACAGAGGTAGTATACACTCACACATACACACACACAGGGGGCAGACAGATGGATATATACGCGTACCCCCCCCCACACACACACATACAGGCATAAGTACATGCGCGCACACACACGTTAGGTGTGCTTTTCAGGGGCACGGTGGCAGGCCTGTTTCGTCCTTTTTGCCCGTCACCGCTTCCTGACCCATCTTTATTCAGTTATGGTAATAGTGTCTGACACACACACACAGATTACGCTGAGGTGTGCGACTGGATGACAGTGCTCCACCTACCGTTGAGCAGGTTGTGATGGGGGGTCCGGCATGGAGGGTGGTAGAGAGGAGGTTGGAATTTTCTCCTGGGAAATACCAGGACTGCTCTGACTGGCATGCCTTAGCTGTTATTAAGTAGAAGTAATTGTCTCTGCGGTGGGATAAGGAGACATTAACGATAGCTGTAATGTTTCTGGAATGGAAGATTGTTCAGATATAAACACTAAAATATGAAAAAGGATTTAAAAAAAAAGTTGTTTCAGAGTCGTTTCTCATTCGCGGTATGCAAGCTGCAGGCAATCATCCCTGTGCTACCCCCCCACTCCCACCCACCTTACCGGACCCCACATTGGAAGCAAGATCTGAGGAATCCCTCCCCTACTTGATGTCTCCTGGGATGAGGGAGCTTTGCCGCAGACAGCTGAGGAAGAAAACGTTCTGCTCTTCATCCTGCTTTTCAGTCCACCAGTCACTGTAGCAACACAAAGTAACAGATTGAGTCAGACTGCAGCTTAGTTTGCTCTCCAAGCACTCAACTCCAAGACAATGCAATCATCATGAATTAAAACAAAATGCTGAAAGAATAAGAGAAATACAATAAAAAAAATTGCTCCTTACCCTACTTGATAAATTCTGCAACTGAAATGATCCCCCATTTTGTCTCCTTTTCCATTTGAAAGACATTTAAGTCCCTTGGGGTTTCATATCAAAGCTCCTTTGCGCTCCTTTTGTCCACTTTCATTGTAGAGCAGCTGACAGTAAATCCGACGACTTTGACTTCATTTCTTACAGCGCATGGTGATTTAACGCACGTATGAATAGTATCATGTATGGTGAGCGGGGAGACAATATTGCTCTGGGGGTGAGGGTTGAATGTGTCCATGCGGCGTTTGAGATACGATACAAATGTGTACCGGCGAATATGTTTATCTCTGCATGTGTAAATGTCCACATCTGTGATAAGTGCTACCTGTTTATCTGTGCTGTTTTCACAATAAAACACATTGCAAACATACACACACACAAAGCACGGTGACATGAAGAGGGCTGCGATGAGCGCGAGGAAGAGGGAAGGAGAGGAGAAGCAGATGTGACATGATTTACAATGAGATCATTAACCTTGAGGAACAGCCTGGCCCCCAACCTATAAACAGGGATAACACGCATACACACACACACACGCGCGCACACATCCGCACATTGACACAGATAGTGGCATCTAAGTAAAAGCAGGGCACGCCCGCACACACACGCGTTTCATTTTTATCGCAACAGATGACCGTTGTGAGGCGGGAACACGCCAAGGTGATCCTCCAATAGATGCGGCGTGGTGCTGAAATATGTTCGCGCTGAAATATGTTCTCAGACGAGTGTCTCGGTGAGGGGCAGTCACATAAACGCAGCCACTGTTTGACGGCGACATTTATGCAGATTTAGATGATGCAGACTCAATGAGGCGCAAACAACCAAGATGTATTTCCAATCATTACCGATCCAAATGGAGATTATTTGCGGGATGCTACAATGAGTTTTTTTTGGCAAGGATCGCAGTAACAGTGATTGGATGATAACAGGCGAAGCTGTGTCTGTGTGTGTGTGTGTGTGTGTGTGTGTGTGTGCGTGCCTGCATGTGCGTGTTTGTGTGTGCACGAGATGGTTGCCTCCGCATTCTAACTGTCTCATGTAAAGCTACACAGATTCAATCATACCCTTACCGTTCTCTTTTATTTGTTTTGAAACCCACATAATTATACATCTTCAGTATGCAGATCAACAGGTAATTCGAAAACTTCCCCTGTGGCAGAATCAAATGTTCAAGCGACACACACCGAAGCCGCCATCGTCTCACATAGAAAATCCCACGTACAGAACATTATAACAATAAATACATTTTATCTCATTTTCCTCACAATATATCTATTACCCTTCTTAATTTAGGTTTCTAAAAATAAAGACTCCTTCATAACATTTCCAAGTGTTCTTCCTCATGCTGGGTGTGTTTAGAAAATATATAATACAAACGTTTTTAAAATAGTGATAGACCTTCTCATTTTCCTCATGTAAACTCTTAGCTTGAGCAGTATGGCATTGCAATCGACGGGGCAATTCTCAAGCCCCCAGTGCACAGTTTGGGAGTGGAAAAGGTAAATTTGGGAGAAATTCTCAGAAAAAGGTCCATATGGGATAATGCAAGTATGAAAGTGACAATTTAAACTTCTAGTTTGTATATTAAGGTTAAAAGCAGCTTGGCAACCTGCACATTTTAGACAGTAATCTGACTTGGGTCGCTTCTGTGTTGCTCCATACAAACAATACTCTTTTCTCTGCTGTTCTACTCTTTTTTCTTCAATGTTGCTATTTAATATGACAACATAAATCATTGTTATTTCCTTCAAAAACATCTTCGGTGTCAACACAGGAAAATGTCAGTTTAACCCTGCTCAGACGAAATGCAAATGGTTGCAGAAGTCCTGCATTTCTCCCTCATCTTTCATCGTACCATCAGACCAAAACACGCAGTAACTGCCGCTCCTGATACGTAACTGGCACAACTGTCAGTTTTCCTCAGATTCAGAGGCACATATTAATTCATTGGTGCACAAATTGTCAGTTAGCTTGAGTTATTTTACCACAGGAACAGCATTTAGTTGTATTCATATACTTGTGTTAATCAGGAAACAGCAAGTAGAGCGACTAGGCTAACTGAGGTTAGTTGCGCTTTTCTTTGATATTTCTTCTCAACACAAACTGTGATGCTTCACATGCTGCAGCGACATCTGACAAATGGTGGGACGACTACAACATTAGATACCCAATCCTGCTGCTGGTGTTTAGTACAAACAATTACGACAAACCTCAGCGTGGCACCTGTTAGCATATGCTATGATCTACAGTTAAGTTTCGTTTAGTTAAAAGACAAAACGACATGCTGACTGCTGACCCTCAAAAACAAAATACAAATTCTTCCATCACACATTTGTCAATTTTCTCTCCCCAAACACGTTCCATCTGTTTTCAGATACAAGTTTCAGCCATATTGTGCTGACAGAAACTACTCCTGTTTTAAAACATTGCACTCGTGAAAAATAACAGCAAAAGCCTGTTTTCAACAATTCTGAGACCTGATGCAGCAAAGTATGGCTGCATTTTGTAACAGTACGTCATAAAAAAAAGTGCTTATGCCAAAGACTACATTTGCTAAAACCGACTGACCATAACCGTTGAACAAACTCATGTTTAGTCAACCTAAAAAAGACATAATCTAAAGGGAAATAGCCAACTCTCTCAAATCATCTGTTGGACTATTTGTGTTGATCAAATCAATCAGAATTCCTCTTGCAAACGCATTTAACAAAGGATCAGCTGATCGTAACCCTTGGTGATTGAGGTATGTCACACCACCACAAAGTGACCTTACGGGCAGGTGCAGTGTAGAAAGCCGAGCATGTCCATAAATCCTGTCCCAGAGGCACATGTTTTCAGACAAGAGACATGGCGGACAATATCTGCGGTGGATACCGTGTGCCGTCCCTCTTGCTCACAGGCAGTCACTTCCGTCATAGACGACCGGCTTCTCTACATTCAAGTGATATAGCACTTTCTTCGAGATGAACCTGATGATCGGGGGGGAAATAGAAAGGACACTCGTTATCAAGCGGGACGCAGGAATGTAAGCAGGGTCTGCAGGAGAGCGAGTCTGAGGGCCTGAGCACGCGACACGCGGCGGCTTTTGCGACAAAACTGTGACGGGGACAACACACACCTGGAAAAGGAGTTATCAAAGATGAGCGTGTATTCTCCCGGGTTCCTGACTTTCAGCTCGCCCTTGATGGTCTCCTTGTGGGAGTTGCAGCGGGTTAGAGGGATGAGAACCTGAGGAGAGAGGAGCAGGAACGCTGACATTTAATGTCACATCTGGTAAGTGAGTGGTTTCATGTGGCAGGTGCGTGAAACACTAATGAAGTCGCGTGTCAGCCCTCCTTTGTGTGTGCACGTGCATGGGTCTCACCTTTGCCTGCTCCAGTGGCGTCTCTGCACTCTCCCTGTACGTGACACTGAAGTAGATGCTCTTGGGCTCGGACGTAAAGGTCCAGGTTACCGTGGGGCCTGCGGTGCCCACTGCGATGGGGAGGGAGCTGTAGGAGCTGGATTTGATAAAGAGCTCCCGAGAACTCTCTCCAAACTCTGAGATGTCATCCAGTGTGAAGGGTATGGAGAGCCTAAATAACAGGGCGGTCAGGACAAAGGGACATGATTAATTTCTAGCTCTGGTTTAGTGCTTTGCTCAGCTGCAGGTCTTTGCAGTGCCTGCGCACACGTTTTCTGCTTGTGTCCGTTTTAACAGGATCCGTTGAGAGGCAGATGAGGAAGCTGTCCTCGTTTCACATTGTTGTGAAACATCACGTTGTTATCCATGTCTAGGGGTGGAGTCTATTCAGCAAGGGGTAGCGTTCAAACATAAACTCACGTGAGCTCTCCAGTTTTTAGTAGGCAGATCTCTGCATCCTGAGCTGAGGTACTGAAGCTCTCGGCATCCTCGGAAAAGCTGTCACTGGCACTAGGACTGTGAGAGAAAAAGATATCTCCTTACAAAACAGAAATCAAATGAGCAAATCAGAATGTACTCAGTATATATAATAAAATAGACGATGCACATTTGCTGCAACTCTAAGAACATTTTTTTAAACCATTGGATGTTCAGGACACGTGAAGCTATGAATACCATACAGAACTTTAAGGCCAAATTTTGAATGGTCTTAACGGTGAATTCATGAGATTGTGGAAATATCAATGATTTCATTTGTATGTACATTCTGTGTAGTACAGCGAGTACAAGTGCATGATACATACAGCTGTGCTGCCCCCTGCTGTTCTTGTCCAGGAGAGCAGGCAGTGGCAAAAGAGTCGCCGTCGTTTGTGCTGCTCACTTCCTCATCTGTGATTATGTCGAATAGGCCGTCGTCCTGCTTCTCAGTGTCCTCTGCTCCTAAAGTTAATAAACTATCAACTTAGGAATTATATGGTATGTGACTGTGAGGATACGAATTTGCAGAAAAATGTAGTTTTGTGCCATTACCTGTGAAGTTGGCTATAGCTCTAATTGGGTGTAACCGGCTAAGGAGTCCAATCGGGGTGCTGCTAGCGGCTTCTTCCACCGGGTGGCGCTCTACCACCGCAGTGTGGTGGTCGTAACAGTCTTTGCAGCAATGAACTCTGCTGCCGCCCTGCTGGGTGCTCACTGTGTTGTTGCAGCAGTTGTAACAGAAGGGACGCCCACACAGTCTGGGGAGGCATGAGACATCTCGCTTTAGATGGAGATAAATGACTCATTACTGGCTGACATGCATTATCGTGATGGAGAGCGGGAGAGCGGAGTAAGTAAGCGAGGAGACAAACTTTGTTTACTGTCTCTAAGCAACATTTGTGCAAAAAGAGATGTGATGCGCGATGTGAAACATGAAAACTATAATGGTAAAATCAGTACAGAATACAGAGTGTGCAATGAAGAAACAACTGCATCTGTCTCTCCTCTAAAAAGCAACATATAATGACAGAGGGTTATATTCTCCAGAGATGAAACTGTTCTAAATCCAAGACGCAAAGGAATAATGATGCACATAAATACTGATCTTGAAAAGCATTGCCTTGGTGATTTTAAAGAGAAAAACTAGAACACAGAGCAAGCCTTAGAATCAAATGATGGACTATGCAATGTGAACACAAGCGAATGAGCAGTTAGAACAAGACGTCTGACCTGCACGTGTGTTTGCGGAGCCACCAGCTGAACTGGTTGCGACAGCCCAGGCAATAATTGACATCTTTCTCCGACTCCTCGTCTCTCAGTTTCCTCTCAAATTGTAACGCGTCCGTCTTTTGCCACAGTTCGTCTTTCTCCCTGCAGAGGGCATCAGGATACACGTTTGAAAATTCACATGGCCTATGGGAGACACTGACGGACTGCAGGTCCTGGATGGTTTTATCGGCTCCGGCCAGTTTGTACCTGATGAGCTCCACGAGTCTCTCCTCCAGGTTGACTTTGGTTCGGTAGAGGTCGTCGATCTCGGCGGCTGCTCGGAGGTCGACGCTCTGTTTGTCCTTTGTGACTCTCTGTAGGCTCTCACTCAGGCCTTGGCACGTCTGCTCGGCAACTGCCAGGCTCTCCTCGGACCTGCGTTTGGACACACATCGTTATAAAGATGGGATGTCAAGAGATGGCTCCCAATGGACTTGTATGCAGTCTGTGACTGGTGCCCTCCTTTCACTGGAATTAAAAATGTACTTTTAGCATACACGCTGTCACAGACAGGGAAATGGTTATTAACCTTCAATTTGGTTGAAAAGGGATGATGATGGCCATTGTGTCTCACCTTGATAGATCTCCTTTCAGCTGCTTTATCTCATCCTCCTTCTTCTGGATGAGCCTTTCAAACTCGGCCATCTGGACGCTTTTCCCCTCCGTGTGCTGGCAGTGCCTCTGATTTGCAGCCTGCAATTGATACAAGATCTCGTTTTTTGTTTGACTGTGAATTGTTCACTGGGGGAAAAATGTCCGATTTTGTCGCAGTTGTGATATAACATAGAGTTTATATTGTCGTTAACATGTGCGCGCAAAGTATCGTAGCAACCGTTCCACACTTTTTGGATGTAACATCCCCGGCAGCGCTGGATTTGCAGTGTGAGGGCTGCAGTAACAGGTGCTATGATGAAGTGGCACACCTTTTGAAGAGGCAGGTGTGGAATTTAGTTGTTCTCACCTCTAGCTCTCTGAGTGTGTTCTCCAAGGTAGATACCTTCTCCTTTTCCGTCCCCAGTTGTGCTCTCACCTCCTGCAGCTCTTCGTTAACAGTCTAAATGGGTGAGTACGGCATCAATTGGCAGGGTATGATTAAGAGGGTATGATTCTGACGCACGGCAACATGTCTTTTTGGGAAAAAACAATGAAAATATTTTGCGTTATCACCTGGATTTGCTTGGTGTGGCTCATGGCTTGGGTGCTGAGTTGGAAACGTAGCGCCTCGATCTCCTCCTGGTCGTTGCTGTTCGAGTCAGACGTCCTCTGTAGATCCTCCTGGTGGAGCTTGTCGTGGAGCTGCAGGTTCTCCTGGCGCAAACGTTCAATTTGCTGGTCTGCTCCATGTAACGCTTCCTGCTCCAGCTCCTGCATCCTGGTGGCCAGGCCTTCCCAGCGCAGACGGGCCTCTTCGTTCTCAGCTGTCAACATGCAGACGTGCACGCCGAGCTCTGCGGTTTCGGTGTTGGCTCTGTGGAGCGCCTCCTTAGACTCGCCGTTCTCCACGCACAAAGTGTCGTATCGCAGCTTGAGCTTGTGGAGTTCCTCTCTGGATGCCGTCACCTCTGCGGCCAGCGCTGCCCGCGCCTGAGCCTCGGCGTCACGCTCGCGAATGAGAGCCTCTTCTCGCTCTCGAGACTGAAGGATCTCATCCACATGGCGGCGATTGAGCTCCTCTACTTGGCAAGTGAGTTGCTCAGCTAGCAGGCGAAGGTCCTCCCTGGAGGCCTCGGTCACCTCCTGAAGGACCTGCGCTTTCAGTCCCTCCTCAGTCCTGGCAGAGAGCTGAATCCTGAGCTCCACCACCTCCTCCCGCAGCCTGTCCAGCTCCTTTAGGTTAAACTCCAGCTGAGCCTCGGCCACCACCAGCTTGAACGGGGTCTCTTCTGCGTCCGTCGCGGGGGACTGATGTGGTTTCTCATTACACTCTGCAGCCTCCTTCTCCACGTGCAGTGCCCCTGTGCGGCTCTCCAGTTCTTGGGTCTGAGCACGCAGAAGCCCACACTGGAGTGTCTGATCTCTGAGTTTCTCCTCCGTTTCCTCGAGTTTCTCTTGCAAATCTGACTGGCACGTTTGGGATATGGCAAGCTTTTCCTCCAGCTCGGCCACTTTGGCAGTGCGGGAGTCCAGTTCCACTTGGACTGTGGCTAACTGTTGTTTCAATGATGACTGAACTTCGCAAAGATTCATATTTTCCAGCTCAACCCTCTTGAAATGAGGGACTGATAGTTCGTTTTGGACAAATGCCTCCTGGATAACCTCTGTGTGCTCTTGGTGTTGAGCAGGCTGGGCTGCAGCTTCTGCTGGACCATCTGAGTGCCAATCAGAAGCTTTCCGAGAGGTGGGCTGGTCTCGCGGGACAACTTTGCTCTCGGCTATTTCCGCAATGTCCTCGTCGCGCGCCTTCATCATCTGTAACAGCTTGGTGTTTGTCTGCATGAGACTGTTGCAATGAACTTCACAGTCCTCCAGCTTTTTGCAAAAATCAGCCGAAACAGCTTTACTGTCAGCAAGTTTGCTGCTCAGATCTTGTTTCTCCGCATGCAGCTTCTCCACCCTCTCCTCGAGGAGCTTTAGTTTGTCTTCACTGATGGCTTGCTCTTCCTCTTTGTTGCGAAGAAGTTCTCTCAAGTCCTGCAGATCGCCTTCTCCTGTGTCACTCAGGCTCGTACTCATGCCACATCGCTGCTTTATCTCCTCCCTCCGCTCCTCCTGCAACCTTCTCCTCAGTTCCTCTGCTTGCTTTTCTCTGCATTCTAATGATGCTTGTAGATCCTGAAGCTGGGCTCTCAGGTTCCCCGTCTCCTTTTCCTTCAGGGTTAGTGCCCCCTGAATTCGACCTACTGCGCCATGGAGCTCCTCCAGCCGCCTCAGTGCCTCCTCCCGTTCGTCCTGTGCCCCGGCTCTCACTTCTACTAGCTTGTCCTCCGCGTTCCTCAACTCTTCCTCCCTGTTTTTCAGCTCCTCCGACAGCCGCTCACAACGCCTGGCCCTTTCATCAGCCTCTCTCTTCGCCTCTAACCTCTCCTCCTCGGCAATCTTCAGTTTATCGATGAGTTCCTGGATTTTCCAGGCAGAGTCACAGTACTTTGTTGTTTGTTGAGCTTTGTCTTTGAGAGCCTCGTCAAACTTGGTGAGAAGCTCCATGTTTTTGTTCTCTGAGGCGGCAAGTTTTTCTTGTAGTTCCCCGTTCAATGCCTCTGTAGTGCTCGGAGGATCGGTTGCTCTGTCCTGGTTACCTGCTTCTGTGTTTATTTTGGGAGCTGACGATGTCCTCTGAGCTGCCAGCAGCTGCCCTTGGAGGTCTTTAACAACATCTTTCAGCTCAGCAGCCTCTTTGCTAAGTTCTTGAATCTTCTTCTGAAGCTCCTGTTGCCTGATCTCTGACTGGTCGAGTTCAATCCGGAGGTTCTCTGCAATGTTACACGGAGAAGATTCACCCCCTTCCCCAAGCTCACCTAGAAGGTTCTGGCCCACATTTGGGATTGGCATAAACTCTGGAACCTGCAAATGATTGCAACCAAAAAATTATATAGCGCTTTAGTTACATTCAAAGCAAACAATTTCATTCGTGTTTTCTCACGCACGTACATGTGTGTGTACATGTGTGCGTGGTGTGTGAGAGTGTGTGCAAGATGGGTGCACCTGTGAATAATTGCTAATCAGGCTGTTGATGCTGGAGCAGCGACTGGGTGGCCTCCACTGCGAAGCTGTGCCAGAGCCCAGAGTCCGTCTTTCATCACAAACATGAAAACAACATCAGGCAACAACAAACAGTCACTCACAATGTGGTGCACTTCATTCACCGCACTAATAATAAATGTACCGATCTGATAAAATACATCATAACGAAACAGAAATCTGCATTGCCTGAGCGGATCTTGGCGGTGACGTAAATATTATTTGAAATTAAGCCAGTGAATACACAGAGTAAGACTATTTCTGGAGGCTTCTCAAATGTCAGGTCGAGCAACATGTTGTTCCGAGGTGCAGCTCTCCTGAATGACGTATTGCAGCATAAATTACTGTTGTGTGTGTGTGTGTGTGTGTGTCTGCGCATGCACATGTGAGCGTGTGTGAGCGAGTGTGTGTGGGCTTGTGGGTAGCATGCGTAAGTCAAGCTAGTCGAC
>OMPJ01028486.1:12425-25891 GCA_900312935.1 Carapus acus
TGAGTTTCTTTGCAAAAACTGTAGCACATAGCACACACAATGCTATTATATGCATAATATCAGCTTGCTGAAGAAATACAAGCATTTGCAGGATTGAAGAAAAAAATATGTAAACAATGTTACATTAAAGCTGTAGATATTTTAAGAAAATATTTGTTAAAATATTAACAAAAAATGTAGACTGTTATTGACAAAAATAAAGTACCAAGCTCTGCAACATCTCTTTTCCAGTATAATCTCAATAAAGGAATTTACCCATCTGCCCAAATAAATAAAAGCTTGTAGGACTCAACAAAATTAAATATGGTCAACAGTCTCAGATACTGGATTTTATGCAGTCCCTGTATAATCTAACATAACAATACTTTTTTCTGCTATAGATAAGTTTTTTTCTGCAATAAGATTAGATAACATCTTGAATAGTGTGTTGAGCAGGATCCACTCGTTTTCCGTTATCCTGTAATGCTACATTGCCATGGTGCCTCGCCACATGTGCTCGCAAATTTGTAGAATTTTCCCGAATACTTGACTCTGGCGTTGCAGAGTTTGCACACCGCATGGCTCTTGTCATGGTCGTAACTGCCTTCATTTGGTTTGAAACCAAAATATGCCCAAAAATCAGCTTTAAAAGCTGCTGGAGCTGGCTGCAGCCTCTCGTCCTCAGCCATCGCCGGTGAACTGTTAAATATTCTTACGTGAACTGATCTTGCGGCATTTCACTATTCCTTAGTCGCGGATGACATAACGACTACTGCCTTTTAGCGGCCGGAGGTTTAATTGCAACACAAAAATGAACAAACGCAGTGAATATTTGCATATTAATTGTTAATCTAAAAAAATCAATACAGTGCCGTTGAATATCGATACGATATCGTCAAATAGAATATTGCGATACTTAAACGTATCGATATTTTCTTACACCCGTATTAATAACGCTGATTTTCTGCTCGCACAGGCTCTGACAAAGACTCATATGGTGACTTTAAAAGGACTAACAGAAAGCCTCGTGACTTTTAAGGTTGAGGTTTGTCGGAGGAAGTGAAGATTTAGTTAGTGGCTACCATTTCTGCAGAAAAGGATATAACACACATAACAACATAGGAGGGGTCGTGAATCACACCCGAAGTCTGCCAACTGCTGGGAGTCGTTCCTTGAACTGCGTTGGTGCGTCAAGGAACTAAAATGTTATTTTCCGGGGAAGGTCTGACTAAAACTGGTCTTACCAGGTGACTTTTTGATTGATGAGACACTGCTGCAGTGTGTCAGCAAGACGCTGGTGGACCAGTGAGTAGCGGATGAAGGCTCTTCCCTTTCCAAGCGAGGTCTTCAGCTGAAGGCACAAACAGTAACACTTAAGTAAACTCACATTTGCGTGAATCCATATATCCTTTTCTTATGTCTGCAGTGTAACACGGGTCAAACTTCACAAATTCCAGTTGCAGCACAACAACAGATAACATGGAGGATTGAATAAACAGCTTTGCAAATGACCACGGACGGAATCTGCATTTGTTCTAACAAAGAACATTAACAGTAACAGTAGCAGTAACAGTTAAAATATCTGTCTGTAAACCCAAACTTCCCAGGACAGTAACAGATGGAAGGATTTAGGTAAGGAGACAGAATCAAAGATCTAGCATAAGGACACCAGATGGGGACTCCCTATGCCTGCCACCACAAAACAAGAAAAAGTAGAGAGTATTACTTTAAGTAAATGTTCCAAACACTAATTGATACACAAAACCTGCTTTCCACAAATAATTAAAAGTCAGCAGTTAGAAACTAAACTTCCAAAAGCAATCTTCAGTTGCACCATGCTTGGAAGAGGTCTTCATCTCAATCCTCTGATGCTACCCAACAGACATCATCAGCATAAATGGATATGTGCGACTTGAAAAACTTACTAATGACAACTATCAATAATCAGCAACCTTGCAGACAGCCATTCCGAGAGGAGTATCAAATATTTCCTTAAAGAAGCACTAGAGTACTTAACCAAACCAACGAGAGAAAACAGAAGAGCCAGGGGTACAGGAAGGCACGGAAAAGAGCAACTGATGCCGTAACTGAAGCTGGCTACAGTCTCCAAGGAGAAAACATGATGAAAAAAATCATGAAGGAGATCCAGGAGGACAGACTGACCAGAGTATTAGTCACTGAGTTACGCAGTTGGAGCTTATTTGTGTACCGCACTGCACTGGTAGGGCTGAGGCAAGGCGTGAGCATTGCAGGTGGGGATTACCTCGGGTATGGACTTAACAAAGCGGATGCCATCATTAGCTCCTTTCATTTTAATCAGGCAGTCACAGAAGTAGTCCCAGTAGTCTTTCCTCTGGCCGAGAAAGGTTGTCTTCTCTTTCTGGTCAAACTTCCAATAAATAAAAATACATGCACATCAGTTGGAGCACTTCATAGCAGCACAGATCTGTAGGCAGCTGGGAAGTCGGATCAGTATTAGCAATAATAATAGTGACACTGTTGAGTGTTGGTTTGGTTATTGATGGGTACAAAATGAAAGTTAAGTGTCTTGAGAAAATGGGCACGAAAACAAAACATGTTGAGTGAGCAGGTCAGGTAACATACCTGCAGGAGGTATTCCAGTTTATAGAAAAACTTATGCAGGTTGGTGCTGTCATCTGTTATTGGTTCACCACACTCCTTATGTTCTTTACTTAACTCCAATACGGCATCTGGATAAAATGGTAACAGCTATATTAAAATGCACAGTACAAACAGTCATGCAATAACGCAATCTGTACAGTATGTGGTGTTAATTGTTATGTGTGGATGCTCTAATTACCACGGAGATCTCTGATTATCCTGTGCAGCTGTTTGTCTCCAACGGATGAGGAGGCCATTGTGGAAGTGTAATTAATATTGTCTGAGAATCCAAACACATCATGTAAAAATAAATACGCAGACAAGGATGTTATTGTGTGTTTCTCATGTCAGAAGTAGTCTCAGTAGTAGTAGATTAATAAATCAGATGAAAAAATCTACAGGGGTACATTTTGCAGTAAAACAAAAAATGAAGTGACATTGTTTGTTCAACATTAAATGTACTTATCACTCACTGTCAGCAGAGCTCCGGCTGTCTAGATCAAAAGGTTATACAGGGTTGTTTTCTGTTCACCAAAGTTCATGTGTACTATAAGGTAAACGTGTTGAATTTCCAAGAGAAGTTGAATCAAAGCAAAGAAACATGATCACTGTAAATTCTGTCAACAGCAGGAAGCAGGCAGGTGCACAATTGGTAGCAACACGGCTGGTGGTTGTGAATCTTTCTGGGTCAATAAGATTCCGTCACATCACCACATCAATGACAAATAGTCATTTAGTCACCGTCGATACCTTACCACGGAAATTCAGAGTGACAATACGTGACAACAACAAACAGCGACATAAACAAACATTGAGTAAACACAGCCTGACAGCAACGGGACGTGCACCTGCTCAGAGCGGCAGTGTACGGATTTAATCGGCGTAAATATTACTAATGAAACGTACTATTTTGGAGACGACGATGAGACCCACTCAGAATGAAATACTATCGAAAATAACTGACATACTTGTTGAGGAAAATTTTGCAGGGAGCCCAGTTTGTCAGGAAATGTGAGGAAAACTTGCTGGCTGTTTGGGGCGGGAACTGTTATTGATTGACAGGCCAGGAGGAGACGCTGGCGGGTGCAGCTGAGCACTCCAGACATAGTTTGGTTGAGAGGCAGAGAATAAACACACTGGGAGCATGGAGAGATTGATATCATTCAATTTGATTGAATGTTTGTTGTCTGTAGTAAATTTATACATATGTTAGAATGACCTTTACACTTGTGTGATATTCCCCTCTAATTATCTGTGCATTTACATGCTGACTCAACACTCAATAAACAAGTACTGTGGTGAAATTTGGTGTCTAACTAAGTGGCTCTTAAACTGGATGAATGCAGAATCCCAACCGAAATAAATCCGGCAGCTCTCTGGAGGATTGGAAATTAACATGAATTAGTCATACTTTTACAGCAATGGTAATGCATTGGCTCTGTTGCACCATGAATGGTGATGTCAGTTATTGTCGCAGTAGTTTGACTTATGCTGAAAAATGCATTTCAAAGGCGAGGTCTTCGTGCACTCAGATCAAGGTATGAAAATAAACAGTTAACATATTCAGCTGGTCAGCCAGTGTGTTTCTGATCCTCAAGAACTGATACTTGTATTCAGGCAGGCAGTCAGACTCACAATCACAGCTTGTGCACAGGTATGTTTATATCTCCAATTGTCTTTATATTAAAATACTTTCCTTACTGTGGGCAAAGATGTATCAATTTAATGCATCAGCCTTATGATTATTTCTTTATCTGTTTTTTATCTGTATTGGAAAGAGCAAGGTAGTTAATTACATGATATTTAAAACAGTTACATTTGATTTGATTTTAAGCATGGGAAGTTAAAAGTGTATCATAGCAAACAAACAAGTAAAATGACGCTGCAGGTGGTTAAATTTTAAAAGCCAAACATGATGTGTTGTGTCATACATTAAGACTCATCCTAGTCACAATAGTGATTTGTTCAAGCACAGTAGGTTATCTGATAGGGTTTACAAATATACCATTTAGAGGATATTCATTGTCTGAATCCCATCCAAATAATCTTAAAGGTAAAGCAGTCTGATATACCTGCTCATAAAGTCAATAATCAATGATTACTTTTATTTGATAATGTATTTCATTTCTTTGGCGAAGGGAAATGGACACAAATGTATCTAAGGTGGTCCCACTTGGTCCACTCGTCAGCTTTGTCTCCACCATTGGCACACCCACAGACTATGATTATTACTATGACAACACAACATACGATTACGACTATGAAGATGAACCGTGTGACCACGAAGATGCCAACAAGCTGGGAAGCTTACTCAGTCTGGTCTTCTTCTCCATTGTGGTGGTCTTCAGCCTTTTTGGTAACATTGTGATCATGGTGATCCTGGTCAAGTATGAAAGTCTAAGGTCCTTCATTAATGCTCTGATCCTGAACCTAGCCGTGTCAGATCTCATCGTCACCTCTGGCCTTCCCTTCTGGGCCTACTACTACTACCAGCAGGAGTGGACTTTGGGAGAATTCATGTGTAAGATGCTTCGTGCTGTCTTTGACACTGGCTTCTACAGCAATGGCATCCTCCTCATCGTCATGACCATTCACCGTTACATTGCTGTTGTGAGCCCCCAGTCCCAGTGTGTGTCCATTAAAGGCTTCTACACTATTGCAATTTCAGCTCTCATTTGGATGTGCAGCGCTGCAGCTGCCATTCCAGCCTTCTTGTACTCCAAAGTCCACGAGAACAACAGTTGTGAATCCAGTAATTCCTACTGGAGTTTGTGGGGAATCTACCAGCACAACATCTTGTTTGTGCTGACCAATCTGGTGTTTATTTTTTGCTATGCTCAGATAATTTACAGACTGCTGCATTCCTCCAGCCAGAGGAGAAAACAAAGAACTTTGAAGGTGATTTTTATGCTCATGCTCGTATTCTTTGTGACCTGGATACCTTACAACATAGTCATATTCCTGAGGTCCCTCTCCACCTTGAATCCGACTACCGCTGACTCAGCAACTCTGAAGCATCATTGTGAAACCTACAGCAGCCCTCTGGAATATGCTCTTTATATCAGCAGGATTGTTACTTTCTCACAGTGCTGTCTCAACCCCATCTTTTATGTGTTTGTGGGGGTGAAATTCAAAAATCACTTAAGGAGAATGTTGAAGAGTTGGGGCCAAAAACAAAACAGCACCATCATTCGGAACAGAAACAGCCGACTCACAATCACCTCCATAACAAGCGGTGAGGAGTGTCCATTCTAGACCAAATAGCAGGATGGTCCATGTGAATGATACTTTTTGTAGATGTTTAGTGTAATGGTCACACAAATGTGCTTGTGAACAGTCATTGTTGATTTGTAACCGGGACTGAGTCACAATTGCATCATCTGTTGTCAAGTGCACATGTCAGCTTTTTAATCAAACTATTCTGGTAATATTTGCAAGACAGGATGACACCCAAACATCTGTAATCCCTGTGACTGAGCTTGGATGATGCTGCATTATTAAAACAAGCATTCCACTCAACGACTCTGCGGCTCAATTTGGAGTGATTGCATTTTTAAAGGAAGTTATGAGATGGTGCTTCTCTTGCTTGTCAATGTTTTTTAGTCCACTGTGGTGATAGCTGCCGTGGCAGGTAGTAGCTGCGGTCTCGTGTTTTCAGCGACGATGTTATCGCTTGCAGTTGACAAAATTTGGCTTAGCTGTCAGCGAGCCTCCACTTCACACAGTGACGCAAGATCTTTTAGATATTGTGAGACCAAAGAGGAACAGAAAATGCCCGTGCCCCTCGGCAGTTGCAGCATTTCATCATATGAGGTGGCCCCAGTCCGGGGTAAGTTGGTGCACACATAGAATGAAAATAACATATTCATTATTGAAATCCATGTCAATCTTTTTCACATTTATGTGCTTCCTTCTAGAAATGACCAGATGGACAACTATCAATATCCAAATCTCACGTCTGTCAATGCCATGGCCGATCAGCCCGGAATCGGCCCCGTTCTGCAGATGGCCGAGGTGGGAGAACTAGTACTTCTTTGTGTTCCAGGGATCGACTTCGCATCCATCAATGCGACTTTTTTCTGGTTAGTCTTCATCGTGAGCATCATCGGAAACGGCTTCCTCTTATACATTCTGTTCCGCTGTGAGAACCTGAGAAACGTCACCAACCTGTTCATCCTCAATCTGAGCTTCTCCGACGTGGTTTTCACTATCACCCTTCCGTTCTGGGCCACCTATCACACGTCCCACTGGATCTTTGGTGACTTCGCCTGCAAGTTTCTGACCGCCATCTACTTTGTCGGCCTGTACAGCAGCGTCATTTTGTTGACTGCCGTGACGGTGGATCGTTTTGCAACGGTGGTGGTGCAGAACCACCTGAGCATCTCTGCCAAACGGTGGAGGTGTGCTGTGGGAGCCTGCGTGGCTGCCTGGACGGTGAGCCTTACTGCGTCCATCAGTGACGTTTTGAATACCGAGGTGGTGGACGGAGGCGACGGCTTTTTCGACTGTCAATCATCCTCCGAGAACAAACTCGGTGTTTATCTCCAGGTGTCGCTGCTTTTCTTCGTGCCGTTGGCCGTCATTGTTTTCTGCTATGCCGCCATCCTCAGGACGGTCATGCACACATCAAATAGAAGAAAGCTGCGGACCATCATGGTGGTTCTGTGCATTGTTGCCGTATTTTTCTTGTGCTGGGGTCCTCACCACATCATGCTTCTCGTTGAGACTCTCTACGAACCCCAAAGCTGCGAGGCACAAGACAGCTTTTATCTGGTTGGTGATATTTGCCGCCTACTCGCGTACGCTCACTGCTGCATGAACCCCCTGCTGTACTTGCTTTCACAAAAACTCCGGAGACATCTGGTGCGTATTTTTCGTTGTGAAACTTTTAGGAGGAACAGCCACAGAAGTTCTCGCCAGGGCACCTCAAACATTTTTCAGAAAGGCGAAGTGGCATCAAACGTGTTGGAAATACAATCGAAATAGGTTCTCACTTTTGCGTTGAAATGTTCATAGAGGGAAACGTTTGTAAGGTATTCATATATTGTAACCCTAGCGTTAAGTTTTGGGTCTTTGTTGTGAATACGCCCGTTTTGTCATAACTGCACAACTGAAATGATAAACATTATAAAGAAAAATAGGAAAAAACAGGAATCACAGCAAATAAGCAGCAACATGATAAAATGTTAACTATTCTATAAAACTGAATTTACGCTTTGATATATACAGCATGTGAATAAAACTTATTTTCATCGGGCTCTGTTTTCATTGTGCTTTTCCTTTTTTTCACTTATTGTTGCACAACAGATGGGATGTCATTTCAATTTTGCTGAACACTGTAGTTTTCTCCCATCTCTCTCTCTCTCTCTCTCTCTCTCTCTCTCTCTGTCTCTCTCTCTTTCTCTCCCTCTCTCTCTCTTTCACTCTCGCTATTTCCTAAACAAATCTATCGGCCTTCCTGAATTCCCTTTACTCCCAAAAAAGAGAAAACTTCCGATTTTCCCCATGTTTCCGCTCTGCTTTCTAAACCTTTGCCCTCATGCATCCAATGAAGATGACAGTAACTGCACAACTAACTGAAAAGTTGAGTAATCAATCTGTGGTGATCTGGCCTTGAAAAGTGCAATACAAATGGGATTCACAAGCAAGATATCTGCTATCTGCTATCTGGTATGGGTGTGTGTTCATACGGTCAGGTTTCCTGTGTGATTTGCATGAATGTGAGCCTTGTGGCTCACTATCAGAGCTTGAACTACGAGAACTGATAACGCATCGATTGCAGTGCTTGATGGCATTTGCACTCTTCCTCTGTGTACCTTGTAGCATCACTGCATCCTGCTACACATGCACGCTGATGACTTGAAAGCAGTGCAGTCGAAGAATTTATTTTTAGGTGCAACCTCCAGGTTACTTCCTTTGTTTCGCACTGTTAAATATCGAGTTATCTTTAGGTACACTGATGATTCAATCCACTCTCTTCAACACAGCTGGATGGAGAACGTTCTGGATCAGCCCCCTATTGGTCGACTCCGTATGCTGGAGTAGAAAAGTTGCAGATTTGAGATACAGATTCGCCTTTAAAGTTCACTTTAAAGGCAAACAGTCTGAAAAGTCCTGCTGCTTTCCCAACAGATTCCCGAACAGATTGTGTGAACTAACTTATCAGAGGGTTAGATGAAAAGATGGGGGGATGTGACGAGATTTAGCCCCGACATAGAGAAATCAGCGATCACAGGGGAGAAAGACAAAGTTGTCAAATGAAACAGAAATTTGTTGTGAAACTCCAAATATCAAAACAGAAGTAAAAAAGAGGAAGGGTGAAATGGGCGTGTCACAGGGATGATGTGACCATTACTGCACTGACCAAAGTTAAAGCAACAGACTTCCATGGAAACAAATGGATGTGCTGCGAGAATAAAGACTCAGACGATAACTAATCATGTGTGATGCTACACAGCACTGTAGCACTCTCGCACATAATTTAAATGTGTAAAGAGACAAAACCTCTGCGTCTCGCACATTCTAGTTTTTGTTTACAGCCCGTGTCAACATTCGTTCGTGCTAGACAGATGCTTTATTCTTCCAGGCTGTACCTTGCTTTGCTTATTAATCTGTGCTCGCTGAAATAACGAAGCAGTTCCAATCCTGCTCTATATTACCAATGAAGCTGATATTCTATCATGGGAGTGTGGCAACAATATCACCAATCAAACCAAATTACAACCATTTTTCTTCACATTTCAACACATGAAACCAAAAATCTATCCAAGTGACTTTTGTTGTGAAACGAAAAATCCCTCTAAAAACAAAATTCTCTTAATTACTTTACATTCCAGCAATTAACAGCCTGCCTGCCTGCCTTTTTTTTTTTTTTGCCTCACTACACCAACTCTATTACGTATAATGTGCCTCTCCCGAGCTCTGTCAGTGTACAGTACTTCAACATGGTTGAGCAACACAGCCCTTATGGCTCCATGGGGGGTCCAGAGAAGAGTGGATGGGGACAGCTCAGTGGGCCACTGTAACAGCACTCCTATCTGTCTCTGGGGGTAGATTAAGCTTAATTAACTAAACCATCCAGCACGCTTGGATGAATGGATACAAGTCAAGGGCACAGCAGTCACGGGTACGCTGGCAAATTCTCTGGCAGGCACCGGGATGCCGTTATGCATGTAATCTATGTGAAATGGCAGCAGAAAAATAAATAGATAAAAATAGCTGCAGTAAAGCCTCCCTCCAATCAGTGGGTGATTGGAGGGACCGAGGTAGGTGGGGACCAAGGATCCGCTGAAGCGACCCTTGAAGGGAGCAGCCGAAAGGAGAAGAAGAAGAAGAAGCTGCAACAAAGCCGTATGCACAAAGCAGAGTTCATTACATTGATCTGGCATTTCATTTAGCAAGTCACGGTCAAAGCCATCGACCGAGGAATGATGAAATGCTATGTGGCAACTCTGCCCGCTCACATGCTTACGTACGGTCCCTCGCGTGAGAATATTTCAGACACATTTCAGAGTGGAGGATAAAGTCAAACATCCACCCAGATTTTCAACAGAGTGCCTCACCGACTGCACTGCTTTGGCCCCCGACTTGTTCTTCACCGCGACAAAACAGACAAAGGAAAGTTTGGCTGTTTCTTTCCCGGCTGTATTGCGCATTTCCAGCATTATTGACTTGCGATTCAGGTGTCGCGTGTCTTCATCCCTCCATTTCGTTATTTTTGGGAGGCTTCCCAAGGAGTGAGAACGTAAATGGTGCGTGGGCCCGCTACGCTGCGAGATGCGGAATGTGATGCGCTGAGTTTTGCAAGTTTGCAATATAAAATTCGCCAATCTGCCAATGCACGTGGGTGACGGCGTAACTTTCTCGGCATAGGCTAATGACGTACAGCGCAGCCTGCAGATAAGAGAGGAGAGGAAAGGAGAGGAACACATGGACCTTCAGAGGCACAACACATAAAAACAAGCCCCAGCATCTCATTTCTTATCTCGGAGTGAGAACAACCTCTTATCTGGGATTTTGTCGCTGTTTAGCAAATGATGTTGTTCTTCATTCCTGTTTCTAGCCACGAGCTAAACAGCTGTTGTTGTTTTCTTACTTCATCTCTGCTCCTCGCCCTCCCTGGCCCCAACATTCACTCCCCGCTCTTCCTTTCTCCGGGGCAACTCTCAATGGTGTATCACATTGATATCTTCCTTTTAATTCCAATTATCTATAATGATAATTACTCCGACCATATGTGGATTTTAATTGATGCCTTGCAAATGTGTAAATGTGTGTACTTTGTGCATATTGCTAATAAAGTCGCATCGCTTGTTAATGCGGACTGTCAGGAAAATGCATGCAAATCGATTACGTGTGTCATCCATATCATTACAAAGAACAGTTTTAGTGTACAGGGGACTTAATCCTCTCACAACACACATTGGCATGTGTGACATTTCACTAATGCATCCCATCCCGATCGAATTTGTCAAGGGAATAAAGTGCTAAAGAAAGATTTAGATCCGCGCACGCACATGCAGACATGTACGGATAATATTATGTAAACAAACATTTCCTCTGTGGAGCCCCAACTCAGGAAAACAACATGTTTAGGTTTATTCTGTGTCATTTTATGCACATGAATTACACCCGACATGTCACAGTTTGATGTGTGAATTGGATGTATTGGCTGCTTTGCTCCACTAGAGGGGACAGGAGTGTTGGAATACCGCAGCCTGGGTAACCATTGCTGGCTCACTTCGCCTCAAATCAGATGAACTACAATTTGCCTTTCCGGGTCACACACACACAATTTGGCCAGCAGTTTGCTTGCATGCGCAATGTTGATACTGCTGCATTTAGTGTAAGGCTAATCCGCTGAGAAGTTGCAACTTTGTGAGACGATTTCGTACAAACAAGAGCGTCTGAATCCGTGAATTGTATGCATAGTTTTCCAATCCTCTTCCACCGTATTTTTGGGTCGCAACCCTTTGTATACCTACTGCTGTCAGATAAAAAGACATCGTGATTAACTACCACCAAGACTTAATTAACAAACCAAACATCTGGATATTCGGACTGAGACTGCTGCATACGCCTAGTTACTTCTGGCCATTTGATACACCAAACATTTCATGTTTCCTTGCGAGCATTTCCCCATCTGTCCACTTTAATCACTCATTTGAGCTCCTCTCACGTTTATACTTTCACTCGGAGGTCCGCTTTACATGCAGGTAATGAACATTTTCCCGCTGAACGCATATGGCTGACATGAAGCCTCCTCAGATAAGATAAGATAAGATAAGATAAGATAAGATAAGATAAGATAAGGTAAGGTAAGGTAAGGTAAGATAAGATAAGATAAGATAAGATAAGATAAGATAAGATAAGCAACATTAGATTACTACATTGTATAACACAGTTCTATTCTAACATTGCGTTGCCGCACAGTACGATGCAAGACGCATGTATGACCGGTATGCTTCACCCAGAACATGATTCACAGCATCAGCTGCTACTAGGCTGGCAAAAAACAAATTGCTGGTAAGCACACTCAGCTCGACTCGGGATCAGGTGCAGGATAATGACATGTGCATAGCCGTAAAAGGAGAATATAAGGATTCTCCTCCCTACAGATGATTTATTAAGGCAACATTGCGATACACATGCAATAACAGGCACATTCCATGTACCAAGGACCTCTGGAAAGAGGACCCAGAGGACCAGCTGAAAACAAGCGCCACCAACCATGTTTGCCTCAATAAGCGTGATGTATTTTGAAATTTCCTAACAACAGATTTTTGTCCCACAAACCCCGCTTATAGCTGCATTTGACCCATTGCAATTGTTCAGAGGAGCGCTGGGCTCCTATGTAAGGTGCACTTACAGATTCACTGTCTTTCTCATGGAGCCCACAATCAAAGTGACCTTCTGGTTTTGGACTGCCACTCTCCCAGCTGAGCTGTGCTGCCCTGAGAAAATCCAAAAATTCCTCTCCGCTCGCTCCAGATTGGTCGTCAAGATACCACCAAATAATATGAAGGGTGGATAATTTTGTGTGTGTGTGTGTGTTTTTTTTTTTTTGCCATGTGGGCCAAAACATTTAAGGGTTGATGCTCTCCCTGTGAGAGCTGGACCTCCAGCACCTCACAGTGACTGTGAAAAGCTCTACCCACCGAGCTAATATCCCACAGACCTCACTTTTGGCTTCGCCTGCCTTATCCTCAGGCTGCACCAGCTGCCGTCTACTTCCAGCCCCAGTCCCCGCCCCTGACATGTTGTCCTCTACCTGCCTCATCCCTCCATCACCGCGCTCGTAGGGTGCTCGGTCCCCCCTTTTGGCCGCAACTTCCCCAAAAAAGGTGAGCGGAGGAGATTTTCAATAGGGCCGTGCATGACTAATGGTGGAAACATGTTAAAATCATCGCAGAAATGTCCTTGGGAAGACAAATGAATTTTCAGCAGAATAATTAACTTAATTAACAAATTTGCATGCATATTCATCAGGGCCATTGAAGTCTTTCCAGCTCAGCTTGATGAACGTTGCTGTGTAATAACCAGCTCATTTACATTCTGCCATCCACTGCCATTTGTGTGGATTACTGAGAAAAGGCAAAGTGTGTGTGCGCGCAGGGGCATGTGTGCACACTTTTATACTTCCTGTGATACGTTGCGGAGAAGGCTTGATGAATTGATTTGACATATCGTTTCGCTGAATATACATCCTGCGCTGGCCCCAGCAGCAAATCCCTTCACACACACACGCACACACACATCTACGTCTTTGCCACCACGCATCTTGTGGGGAAGTGGGTGATCGGCTGCATCATATGGGTGCGTGTCTGCATGCGCGTGTATGCACTTTACACACACATATCTCCCAC
>OMPJ01028492.1:0-17218 GCA_900312935.1 Carapus acus
CCGCGCACAAACACATGCACACCAACACACACCTCGTCTCCCTAAGAGATCCCACATGATTACAGGGTCGGGGGAAGACGTGGCCATGCTCAGATAAATAAAGGTCTTGGGTCCACAGAAAGGGGGGGGGGCAGGTGGGTGCAACCTACCTGACTGCGGTACAAAAAAGAGAAAAAAAAACAACAATGTACTGGATCAAAAGAGAAAAACACAGATCTTTTACCTGCTTAGCCTGGATAAATACTGTTATTACAAATCCTATTATGAATTGACTTACAGTGCCAGTATGTGCTTCTCTGTCCTCCTCCTCTATTGTGACTCAGGCAGACAGCAAAAGCAGTTGGATAACACCGTTTTTACCCGACCAGCGCCTTACTCTCCTAGCTATTCCTCATTTTATCTTCAGTTCAACTGCCAGCAACACATTTGTTGTTGTTGAAAGCAAAGTCTCACCCTTTGCTGTAGACTATAACAGCAGCGGAGCGTCTGTCTGAGCCATCCCGATCCTCTACGACAAAGGGTCGGTTTTCATCGATGTGAGAGCGAAGCTGCTGGGCTGTGACTTTGTTGAGTTCAACAACACTCTTGTCCTCATAGGCAGGAGATGATAATAAACTGGAATCAGTTCCAAAAACTTTACATTTGGATTCATTCCAGACTACACAGAGCCATGCTGTTGCTACATTCACACTGCAGGCAGAAAGTAGACCAAATCCGACCTTCACCACCAGGTGTGACCTTTATCTGGCTTTTTGTGGCAGTCTGAGCAAAAGAAACCGATCAGTCATGTGGCATTTCATGCAACCTTACATTGTGGCGGACAAGTCTTCCTCGTCACTCCTTACCGTGAGGTGGGATTTAGAATAAGACGTGAGCGGTGTAACAGTGTCGATGTTGCTATGGTTACGAGCATCAAAAAGCAGAGCAGAAGTACCTTGGTAGTCTGCAATGGAACCCAAATGGCAAACTATAATCAAGAATCATAAAACAGGCCTCAGCCTCTGAAAGGTCAAACCCACTTTTCTGCTTTTGCACTTCCGGCACCACCTGGTTGATGTTTTGGCTTTGATAATGCCTCTTTTGACACACAACACTACTTTCGTCCATTTTAAAAGGTCAGTTTAAATTTTTTTTCACATTTTTTTTTCTGTTTCCTTTCTGGGCTTTGGCAGCTGCAGCAATTTTCATCAGGGATAATCAATCTGCACCTCCTCCTCTGAGATGCAGCTGCCATCACGGGCTTTGCTTTGCTGATCTGACAAGATTACTCTCCATTCACAGAAGTCATTTCAACACTCTGCTGCTCAGCAACACTCTGAATCTGAATTTTTAAAGAGCAGCTTCAAGTCGCATTGGTGCCGATTGAGCGGGTGCACTTTGCAGGAAAAACTGCTGGTACAACGCAAAATGCAGATTTTGCTTTCAAAAATCATTATTTGGTTCAGTCACTGGAGCACTGACATTCGTAATAACTGATTTATTACAGTGATTCTGCCCTTTTTATTTGAATGAAGTGTATGCCTGCAGTTGCTTGTAAGGAAATGTTTTGCAACTGGTGAGATTTTAAATGCATTGGCTCAAATGGAGATGAGCCAGCAAATTTCTCACACTGACGTCTTTCTATGACACTGATTGATTTGTAAGTCAAAGTACTTCAGCAGTTTGTTCTTGGGGAAAGGATAGAAAAGCACAAATAATTCATACAATTAGAATTAAAAAACATTTTGTCATATTTCAAAGGAGTTTGGCTTGAGACTGACCACACACTTTAAACATGGCAGCCTCTGTGGATTCATCGTTAATCAAGTAATTATTTTGTTTGATGCTTTATGTTCTGACGTCTAACTTTTTCAAGATGTTGTGTCTTACCAGGAGCAGAGTTTCACCTTGTCTTTTGCACCAGTCATCTGGAGGAGGTAAACTTTGGCTGTTAACATCTGATCCGCATTGTCACAATAACTCAAGTGCATTTTTGTTGGATATAAAAGTGGGACCTATTAAACGAAGGAAGGCAGAACGTATTTATATAACTTGCGTTTAAAGGTGAAGTAATCCACATTTAAATGACATTGTTTATTCCAATTCTGTGCTTAATGCTGTTGTTTGTCTTGTTTTGGCATCGAGAGCTGAGACACAACTCAAGCAGCTTAATGTCTGTCTAACCGGTGTGATGAGGTCATTATTTTTTCTGATTCCAATGAGCATTTATCTGTGTTTTCCCTTTCTGTGAGGCTAAACAACAACCAAATTAAGCATGGATGTCGTGCTAAATCCCTTGTCCTCACCTGGGGACCATGGCGTTTTGGTGATTTGGTCTTTGTATACATTGAACTACAAAGTTGCAAGACAGTAAGTTTGACCTGATCAAATGTCTGCTAGGGCCTTACAGCCATGTGTGGTGATTAAATGCGACTGAAGCTGATCGTGCGTGGCGTTGGCTCAGCCGGGGGTGTTTGTGTGGACGGGCGGAGCGTCACTGAAGAGATAAAATAAAGCACTTTGACGGACTATTTTGGATCAACAGGCCCCATGTGTGGAACGCAAACACTATCGCATCTGCAACCAATGAACCCTCAGCATGCTTGTTTTTGGAGAACGAGGCCAAAATCATCGGAAAAGTCCCACAGTCTACATGGTTTGTCCATCTTTACAAACTGCAGATGGGGAGGAAGACCCGATGTCTCAGCGTTCCTCTGTTGTTATTCAAACAGTTGAAAGCCACAAAAACAGTCGCAGGTTCACCGACGGTGATGAATTTCCTCACAATGAAAACACTTGAGCAGCAAATACGGTTGATAGACTTCAGCACCTTACAGATAAGGGAGGGAAACCACCGAGATGGGAGGTATAATGTTCTAAATCGAGGATACAAAAGGTTGAGCGATATGGAGAAACTTGGCCTGTAGGCAAATAACCAGGTTATATTCATCCTTTCAAACTTGCTTGCATTTCCCTCCACGATAACGCTGATAAAATGCTTCTATTTTTAATTTTCTTTCCTTCAGGACCCGGTCACAAAAGGAGTACAGCAAAGCGGTATCAAACCGCAAGAGCGCGTCAGATAAAGCTCAACACTTCCCAGGACACAATAATAAGGGCACAATAGGCTCCTAAATGGGCGTCCGCAGAGGGGATCCCCAGTATTCATCGCTGGGACCCCTTTTCACCGTCAGCATCTCTAGTTCCAGATTCTGACAGTGAAAGTGATCCTTTCTCACTCCTGTTTGTGAGGCTATGGGAAGAACAGCACGCTGCAAACCAGATGGCTTTGGTAAGAGACAACGGACCGCCCATCGCCCTCCCTGATCCCGAGCTCCATTACCGCGTCTCCATTGAGAAACCAGCAGATTCTGTTTCATGGCATCGGCCGAGTGTGACCACCCCTCATTTGGCGATGGTCGCGAGCTGGTGCCGCGCAGGCTGCTAGACACCTGAGGGAACCGCATTCACCCTCAATCCCGGACAGACAACTAAATCGGGGCCTCCCGGCGACTTGGGTTTCATCCCTTTTCAATGCAAAGAGCTTTCAAAAGGCTTCACGTGGCAATCGGATAGCTCAGACTCCACAAACGGAAGACAATGGTTGTTTGTGAAAATGATGGACTGAGATGTTCCCGTGCACCTCTTAAGTGAGCGCCATTAAAGGTCTGGACGGGTTGAGCCCGGCGAACTCTGAGGATTGGTCTATGTGAGCGGGGTATCGCTTGCATGAATCTGTTCGCTCTCTCTTTTCTGAGCAAGGTCACTAACCTCTCCATCAAATCTTGGATTGAAGTCAGACCTACAATAAGTGCTTCTTGGTGACAATATTGGCTTTGAATTACTAACTGTACGAAATGTACTCGCACTTACAGTTGAAGGGCACTTACTTCAGGGTTCCACTTTATGAGCAGTATTCTTTTGCCAACTTTTGTGGACTACTGCATTGGTTACAATATATATGTGTATGCCGCTAATCCACATGTACTGTTTTGCAACATCTGCGCTCCCTTAAGATGCACACTTGAACTTGTCCAAGCTAATGTCCCCTACGGTAGTTCGACAGTGAGACCTGTGGTCCGCTGAACATGGGGCAGTGTCTTTGCGACTGGCTTTGTTCCTTTATTTGCTGTCCACTTAGCCTTGTCTACTCCCCTCACTTGTCCAAATGTTTGCTCTGTCCGCTTAGCCATGTCCACTTGCTTTTGGCCCTGTCAGCTCCATCCAGCCGGCCTGTGGGCGTTTCCTGCCAGGAGGAAAGGCGACAATTTGCCTCTTTGGCCACAAAGTGAAGGAGCTGGACACTAACCAGACCCCTTTGCTCAGCAGAGAAACGTCTCTCCATTTATTTAAAGTGGCTGCCGTTATTCCACCGCACTACGGCACGGAGCTCGGCGGCTCGCGACCAACTACAACAAGAGTATAAAAAGTAGCGAAAGTTCGCTGGACAGGTCATGTCTCGCACAGTAGCAATTCAATATCATCCTGTTATGTTCTTGGAATTATGAAGTGACACCGCAAAAACACATGGTTGCTTTGAAAAATTCCCTCGGCAAGGAATTTTGTAGAAGACCCAGGCCAATCACTCGCTCAACGTTTGGAACAAGTTGGAAGTATGAATCAAAGAAATAATAACAACTGGGTTGTTTTACTTTTCAGAATAGCATGTTAAGAATGAGGAATACTGAGACGGATACTGAGCCCGGGTTTTGGGACGGAACCAAAAAAAGTAAAGAAAAATCTGCACGCAATGAAATCACACAGTAGCGAGATGAGCGCAGAAGGTCTAAGACTTAACTTTCTGCTGTCAGTCCAGTCAAAGGCAAGAACGATTTCCTCCAGTTCCTATAAATACAACTCGCATGTACAAAATTGTATTTTGTGTAATGCTCTAATTGTGTGTGTACCATTTTCCCCCTTGGGCCCAAACAACATTTATTTCATACTCCATTCGCTGTGGATTTAATTGACTTTTGATGATTAAAACAAGTGTTTGCCTTGAACGTTGATGGAATTCGGAGAGGAACATAATGCAGTATGGTATTTCATTATTGTTCTCCGAGTCTTTGGTTTAGCACTCTTGCCCCAAAATGTGTTTCTGCTGATGAGATTTGATGGTCGAAGAAAACACAAACACAGCTGCGAGGGAAAAATCGTTCTGACCAAGACCGATGTTGAATTTCTCCGTCCATCGGGCTACACACAGAGGGAAAACGCGCAGAGAGCAGTCTCAGCGTGAGGGAGAGGCGGTGGAAAGCCGAAACCATTATCAGGTGCCCATTGTAAAGTAAACAGGAGTGCAAGGAGGTCGTATTTAAACTGCTATCAAAAAATGTGATGATCCGTTGATGAGGGAGCTCCAGCCGAGCGCGGTTGTTTCACAGTTGTTGCGTAGTGGCGTCCAAAACCAACATGTAATGGCTCATTCAGAAAACAACAATGGTTGGCTTGCTGACACTGCGAGCAACAAAACCTCACCGACCACATTTTTCCACCGCACGAGCATTGTTCTCCACCTAAACATTGTTTATCTTTTTCAACCCTGACAGCTGCATAGGACGTCGAATGGATCGAAAACTCAGTCCGAGCGTGACGGCGAGGGAAGTGACTTGACGGCTTAATTTCACGTTGTCCCTCCGGGGGGGAGCGTCGGTGGATCGGGACTCCCGGCCGTGGCGCGCCGTACCTCACACGGTGACTGTTCCGCAACGCCTCTTTGTCACACCTCGCACCGTGTCTTTACACACACCTATAGAAGGGTGAGGTTGAGGGGAGGCGGAGCGGAGCGGGGGAGGAGGGACGCTCCACCTCACTGGCCACACATCCTGAAGTTGGGATTGTCGTGGCTGCTTTGCATGCCGGGCGAAGCAGCCGGCGGCACGTGCAGGTGGCGATTTGCAAACGTCAGGGGCGAAAGAAGAAGAAGAAGAAGAAGAAAAAATAACAACTGTGCGGAAGTTTGAAAAAGAGAAACCGGGAGAGCAGCAAAAACACTGACTGAGGTGCTTTGATCAAACAAATGTAAGCCTTTGAACACGACAGCACGAGAATCCCAGTGGCACCATAATAACCGTGATTGTGTTTATAATAAGCGGGTCTGTTTCTCCGTCATAGTGGTTGGTGGTTTTCTGGGCGGTCCAATCCCTTGGCACTGAAGAGCAAGGGTGTTACCCATAACTTGACCTCTGCGAGGCACCACCCACAGGTCAACAGGAAGCACACTGGCAGCAGATGCCGAGCACTTTTCATCTCCCCTTGTGGCGAGCCGAGCTAGACTCCTCTTCAGCCGAAGAAACGCGGAATTCTTGAAAACTTTCACAAGTCAAGACACGCTGAGCATTGTAAGTGTAATGATGTGCAGAAAATGCTTTTGCCTCTCCGGGTCTGACAGATAAGACGGCGATCGGAGGCTAAAGAAGCTCGGGTGAATATGAGCTGAAGAATTACGCAGAGCTGCGTTGAGCGTCTCCTTTTTTTTTTTTTTTTTTTTCATATCTCCGCCCTCCTCCGCTTTCACCCCGTGCAGATCCCAGTCAACAGCTCCATTAAGGTAGCTAAGCTGCTCCAGCAGGGGGCTTAACAACAACTGTCCAACACTTAGCGACTGAGAGACAAACAAAGTCAAGTTCGACGCAGATATTTGACTCTGACGTCGCTGCATTACATCAGATAGATGGCATCAAAATGACTGAATAAAACATATGGCTTTCTCCCTTTTTGAAACCAAGATGGGCAGCAAATCATTGCCGAGGAGAAGACAAAAACGAAAGTATGCATTATGCACTTTGCCATAATGATACATAATGATTCATACTGGTATGAATCCTCGGTCTGAGTGGATTATTGTCACCATTATGATTCCACACCGCTGATCTCTACTAAGCCGGTTGAGTTCTGGCGGTCACTTGGTGACCGTGACCGCGTGCAGCACTCGTGTAAACACTTGGGTTGCGTGGGAGCGTGGAGCAAGGCAACACAAAGGAGGAGTCAGACTGTCTACGTTTGAGGTGGAAACAATCAACAGATACGGGATACTTTGGTCAACATTGTCTCCACTGCAATTAGCAACAAAAAGCCTGCATTTGCCGGCCCAGAGAGTTCTGCTGCGTGATATATGCAACTCTCAGCCTGAGGGGCTTTAAAAACCCATCCTTGTTGCAAAGGTGCCTCCTTACACTCGATGAAAGATGTAAGCTAGTAAATTCAACCCCGGTGAACGCTCATAGCACAGCAGACGTCCAATGTCTATATTTGCTCTGGAAACAGCTTTTTTTTTAGTTTGCTCTCACTGTCAGGTTTTATTGTGGTGATATTCGCCTATTATGTCTCTCGAGCTTTGTGGAAAGGGCAGAAAAGATGACAGAACACAGTGATAAACCCTGCTCACACCATTCTTACACCGCACAGGCTCTAAACTTTTGTTTCCGAATGGCCTGAGGTGTCCATTCCCTGATTTTAGGGGAGTCTCGTACACACACTTGGCGCGTTGACCTACGACTGGCGGCTGGATTTGGGAGATGTGGGTCGAGAGGTGAGAAATACAAATTTTCTTGGGAAGACGTCATCTCCAGTAACAAGCTCACACCTGAGAGATGATAGAAGTTACAACAAGCCTATTATGAGGGCTGGACTTTGCACGGCGGAGGAGACATCTGAGAGACTGCACAGCAGATGAGCATGGGGTTGCAAATGAGATTTTCAGCTTCAGGTCAACCTCCAGGTCACAGTGTGCACAAGTGATCCTCATTAAGAATATTTGACAAAAAAATAACACGCCAACACTCACACAAGTACACGGTTCCACCGCAACGGTTTTGTCTGACCTAAGCCAGCCGCACAGAAGCTCATTGGTGGAGGTGTGGTGGAAGGGAGTATGGAGGGGGTTGGGGTTCCATCTCCAACCCTAAGCCGGAAAAGCAGGCCGAACCACAGCACCCACATCTGAGACCCAGACCCCACGTTTCAACCCTCTTTCCTGCCATGCCCTCTAACACTGCCCGCAGTGGGCAAGTGGGCTCTGCCCACATGCCCACACGTCCTACACCCGCGCATTCAACCCCCCAAGAGGCCGCCATCTCTTCTCCGTCACTATCACCCCTGCCAACACGGGCTTGTGTTTCTTCAAACGTCTGAAGATGGCCTGTTATTATCTTCTAAGGGAGTCTCTCTCTCCTTCTCTAACACACACAAACACACACGTACACAGAGACACGCACGTATACAAAGCTGCCTCTGTGAAAAAGGTTACAGAGGTCGACGGCGCCCAGTCATAACCTTCACTATTACTGTATCATCCACACACGCAGGGTAAGACGAGACAGGTGATGGTGCGTGCGGGCACGGGCAGACACGTTTACTGGTACGTGTTTGTGTGTGTGTGTGTGTGTGTTGCTCTCATGCGTGTGCATGTCGAGTACGCCTGGGTGTGGTCTGGGGCTCTGGATTAGATTACATGGAAGAGATCAACGCTAAAATGTGGTCAAGGTTTATACAAAGCAATAGCTTTTTACAAGTTATACCTGTGTGTTGTGCTGATATCAGAGGTGTATGATCACTGGTGGTTGGAGGACTGGAGGATGGACTCAGTCTGTTTTCATTCTAGCTTTGTTTTGTGCTAAATAGGCGGCTATAGCTCGTCTAATAATGGAGGTTTCTGGAATTGTTCTTGAAAACAGTGGTGGTGTTCCACTAGTGTTTCTATGGGCCATTTTTCAGTCTTGTACGCATCATGTAGTACACATTTACACACATTTGTGGCCTTACATGGCCGTTTCTCCAACATGACCACACAGTGCAACATAAAAAAGAAATACAAACAGAAATGCAGCAGCAGATGAGTTCCAGCAGAAGAGCGAGGACATCAGGTGAATACACACCATGGGAGGTATTCATTGACACAAGTACGAAAAAACACGCTGAACCTTTATCGGAGCAGCATTTGTGCGCAGTTTCGCACAAATCTAGTCCGGCTGCCTCTTTTTCGCCCGCTGCACCACGCCACCGCACCTGGCTCATGGTGGATAGAGGGAGAGACATAAATCCGACACCACCGCTCTTGGACGGCGAGGGAGGAGAAGACGGCGAACAGCCGGCCGCAACACAACGTCGCCAGGTTCTCGAGCAGTTCATCTGCATGTGTCAAACTACAAAGAGCAGCAGTCGCTACACGCGGTGTCGCTCCTCCATTCATCTGTGTAATTGGCGTCTGCGCGGCTTCGAGGGGGGGGACAGAAACGTCGGCGTTGAATGAACACAAAGAGCAGAGGAGTCCAGACCGAGGAGGTAATCAAGCAGCGTCACCTGCGGAGAGGTGAGGTCGATAAGGAGGCGTGGAGGACGGAGAGCGGGTCCGACTCATAACGCCGCGGTGAGGTTGCGTGTTATTTCATGCACTTGGCATTGAGCAGACTTCTGGCAAAGGTGCGCTGATGAAAGGAAACCCCACAAGGCAACTCTTGCCGCCGATCAGATTCTAACGGATGCATGCGATTAACCCGACGCTGTCTTCATCCGGCGTCGCGTCTGACAGCTCTGACCTAGAAAAGATGGGATGTCTTACTGCCAAAATGTCACCGCCTCCTGTCTCGCTCCTCTGCTCAACACTCTGCACCTTCCTCTAGAAACCACTTGCAACTGTGGCTTGTTTCAAACAGATTGGCACAGGTTGTGTTTCGATTCATTTCAAAAATCCCAAATAAAAAAAGCTTAGCTACAGTGTGATTGTTGTTATACAGGCAAAAAAACAGGCTGCACCTCCAACTTGGTAATGCATCGCAAGGGGCAGAATTATCCACTTTTTGCCAATATAAACAGAACAGAGCAGCCGAAGGAACTGTTTTCCTCCCTTGTAAATGATTTTGTTGTAGCAGATCGGACATCGATTGCGCTATTTTACCATAATCCTTGCTCAGCTTGAGATGGAAGCAAGGGTGGAAGCGCATTTTTTATCTAGTTTTTCGCTTTATTTCCTATTTTAGCCCTGGACTGTCGCACAAAACCCCCTAGTGTTAGTCGTCCCCTAACAGCAGAGCCATTAACTGCAATCGCCACACACACACACACACACTGACAACAACAGCAGCGCATCAATCCGAACTCCCAACTCTGACCCACAAATCAGGTCACTGATACCAGAAACTCTGACAACACTGTAATTCCCCCCTGATTGACCAGTTACGGCTTGTTCTCCACAACAACACCATCAGTTGCATCACTCCGGGATTACAGTTGGGTAAAATGAAGACCTCCCCTTCACAACTTGACACCAGTCAGCTTCCCCCTTTTGTGCGAGTTTGCGTTTCCATCCGAGCTGTTGCCGAGCGAGCCAACGGCCAAGCCGGGGCGAGACACAACAACAACGTGTGGGAGTCTGATGAAACAGGTACAGCGAGGCGGAGCGTGTTGCGTGGAAGCGTGTGGCTGACACGGGCACAGGGCGCAACGAGGGAAATAGGATGTGCAGTCGACGGCCAAGAAGTCATATTTATAGGCCGCTCACTGGCGTTTGGCTGCCGCATTCCGATCGTCACCACAGCGACACACAACACATTGTATGTGCCTTTGACTGCGTCGTTTGTGGCCCCGTGGACACACTCGGGCGTTTGTGTGGGCTCGTCCTTTGGGGGAGAATCACGCAGGACGTTAACCTGCTAGAATGTCGGTTGCGTCGTGTCAGAACGGCCCGGTCGGTGGCACTCGCGAGATCCGACTACGTCACAAAAAGATAGAAAACAACACCAAAATGTCAACAGCACTGAAATTCTGGGCAGAGGCGGCCAACAAATCAAACATCACCAATTACGAATCTATTTCAATAGCGCTGTGCTATTGCTACGTTTATGTTACTATCATTAGCATTACCATTCATCTTATTGGGTCAAAGCGTTACGTTTGAGGTCTTAACTGTGGTTCGGATATAAATATTAATCAATTTCCAAGTACCATGTTCGCTGTGTTCCGCGACACTTCAATGAAGAGATCACAACACGTGGCTCCCAATTCTGTGCAATGTGACTGAGACGGGATGAATAAAACATTACAAGAATCCTCTCCATGAACGCCGCTGTTGAAGTAACAGCCTTTATTCTATTGTTTATTCCATCACGTCTGCGACTTTCACACACGCGCCCTTCCACGACGAACCCGCCAACCTGGGGAGGCTCCTACATTACCCACAGTGCCTCTCGCCCACCTCCGAGCCAATGGGCGCGACCGCAAATGTGTCAACAGCGTCTTTATGCGTAGGTGGAGAAAGCTCTAATTGCCCTCACTTCAAGAGCACAGGGGCGTTTGTGGGTGAGAAGACGGCCGCAGCCGGAGCACAAAGGCTTTTGCGTTGCAATCTTGGCTGACGAGGACGCGACGGCTACCGGTGGAGGAAATCACCATCTCGGCCTCATCTTCAGCCCCGATTTCCCCCCTTACTGGATTTCTCATCACAGCTGATGAGGAGTTTGAGGCCCTCAGCCTCTCATTGTCCCAAACTAAGCCCAGATAACTAATGTTTACCACACTGGAGCTGGAAGAAAATGCAGTGTGGAACTGCGAGTAGCAAATAAGACACCATTGTAATGCACAATGTCAACAAACGTGGGCATCGCGGATACAACAACGACTGATTTGCTGTCACTATTGGTAGCAGACTTGTTTTTACTGTTGAGTGCATGTGGCCCGGCCGACTTATAAACCAAACTGGGCCTTCTCTCCTCGGCCTTATGAGGGGGAATACCATTGCTTTAAATACTTTGTTAATACATAGGTACACATGGGAGTACTTACGCACTCGCCCAGATGGTGGACCCTCTAATTTGAAATCCAAGGGTATAATTAAGAGACAAAAAAATTAAAAAGGAAAGCAGGAGGATTTGCTGCTTCGACATGAAAAGCAGCGCAAATTACAGCGAGCAGAAGCTCGGTTTGTGTGGTCATCGTTATTAGATATTCACATTCAACGGGATCCTCTGTGGGAGGACAAGCTTGGAAGTGGAGAATTTGGACGCTCCTTTGAACCTCTGCAGATACACAGAGCATGACCTCGTTTTTAATCTGCACTTAATGTCAAATCGACTGGATATCGAATGACTGGAAATCTGCGAGTTCACTTAAGGGTGGAAGTGAATGTTTGACCTGGTGAAATTACAGCTACAACCAGCCGTGAAATGGAGATGCAATGCGCAAAACCGCAGAAAAATACTCGGGTAAGAGACTCAAATGTAATAATCGCGATCAGATTCAGACTTTAAGCAGATGCAGATCAGTGGCAAAGGGAAGGAGAGTGCAGGGACGAGGAGGGGAAAGGTGGACGATAGTGGAGGAGCAGAGAGGAGGACAGGAGGAGAGGTGGTGGAGGAGGAGGAGGAGGGGAGGAGGGGGAGGCGGACACCAGGTGGAGCAGCTCCCGATGCGCGTAATCAGCTGCTTGGACTGGAATCCCGATGTTTGGCCGCAGGTTAGCGCGGCGGGGTCAACACGTCTGGGTCCTATAACCAGGATCACGGAGGGGAATCAGACCCGTCGCGGATCCCACAGTCGGATTCGGGGACTCATGCGGAGGGAAAGTGGGGAAAACCAAACATGCGGCCAACCGCGCTCCGGATACCTCACTGGGTCTGTGATCAAAACTCATCAAATAACAACTAAGTCGTCCTCTCCCTCCCCATGCACACACACACGCTCACAGACATACACACACACACCTCTGTCTCTGGTTTGCGCTGCCAGCTCCCGTAAACCTCTTAATTACAGACCTTCTGCGCATGGGGAAGATTTGGGCTTTCTTGTCGCCCGGTGCCAGGAGTGGAACTGTGAATGAATCTGGTCTTTCCCCAGCCGAAGGAAAAACATCGCAAAGTCACAAACTCACAACATGCTTTCCCCCAGCTGAATGCCCGCGAGTTGTGTTGCGAGGACACGGAGCGATCGGTGCGTAAAAGTGCAGCGGCGCCGAGGAGAAATCGCGGACGCGCACATGTTTACGAAAATAAAGGATGGTAAGTGTGCAGAGGGGGGAGGCGGGAAAGTTTGTCTTACCGGTGTCGGAATGAGTAAAAGCTGTGGATGAAACGAAGCCAGCGAGGAGAACGACACTTGGAAGTGTCCAGGAATGCATCGTGGTCCCCGCGCGTCGTCCTCGGCTCTCAGGTGGACCGGGCTGTCCGGACGGAGGGACGGACGGATGCGCGCTGCTGCCCTGGGTTCGGTGCAGACAGGACGCGCTCCTTTCGAGGTCCAAAAGAAAGTCCCCGTGAAGTTTGAGGAGGACAGACAGGTCCCGCTACTACTACTACTACTACCACACTGACACCGCGGGGACGGGACCAGATAGTAGGAGGCGAGGGATCCGATTTCCAGGCCATGTGACAGGAAATAGGAGCAACAGATTCAACCTGCAGCGGGCAGACGGAGGAGGAGGAGTGTGTGTGTGTGTGTGTGTGTGTGTGCGTGCGTGCGTGTCTGTGTGTGTGTGTGTGTGTACATGCGGGCGGGCGTGCGCGCGTGTACGCGCTGCACTCTGGTGCGACGTCTTTACGTTCAACAGGGCAACAACGCAAAATAACGCTAACAGAATGTTGGTTATTTTTAAAAAGTTTCCTCAGACACCAAACTATTACGCCAGAAGCAGACACGTGTACCGCGGTGAGAGTAAATAAATAAACAAAAGGGCGGGGCAGATACTCCATCTGTGAAATAACTAGTTTGTCATTTTGTGTGATTTGTGGTGTTTTAAAGATCAGAATTGAATTAATCACCCAGAAAAGCTTTTAGAGCCCCATCACAGGCTGTCAAGACTCAAAGGAAACAGATAGATAGATAGATAGATAGATAGATAGATAGATAGATAGACAGACAGACAGACAGACAGACAGACAGACAGACAGATAGATACACAGACAGACAGACAGACAGACAGACAGACAAATAATAAATAGATAAACCCATGTTTTTAGAAGTAGAGCTGAAATAATTCAAGTTAAGGATTTAATAGGTGTTAATTATGCTGTGATTTTTTATTTGGGATGTAATAGATGGATGGATGGATGGAAGTTCTTCCTCTGAATTCATCTTTAATCTGAAGATGTGTCATCCGTGTCCCAACAGTTCAGTTCTGAAATATTGTTTCATACATGATTTGTTCACTTTTATGAGTGGTTCCACCTTAAAAAGAAGCATGATAGCTGGCATGTTCATATGTTCAGCAAAAAGTCAGGAGAACAGGAGAAGAAACAGTTGTGAAGTGGGGCCAGCTGAGGCCACAGGCGTATTTGGGCTCCATCTGTGCTCTCTGCATAAAGAGCCACTCTGGGCACCTGTGCAGTCTCTGGCTTTTTGGAGGAGTCAAAGCCAATAACTCTCCCTTTAATATAGACTCCCCAACCCACCCCCAAATGGAATGTAATCAAATCAGAAGTCACAAAATAAAATCAAGATGCGCAAACACTGAGCCATTTCTCCTCCAAGGGACGCGGCAGCAGGTGCACAGGCTGGATCAGCTTATTTCCACTGCGTCTGACCCCCCCTCTCCATACACACACTCCCCCTCACCAACACAGCACTATACACCGGCATCGTGCTGTGAGTGTGAAACAGCGCCCTCGTGCGTTTACTGCAAGTACCCCCGTTCGCTCCGTGATGTCCAAGCCGAGGCAGCCAAGTGGCTAAAAATAGAGCAGCTCAGCATGATCTCATCAGAAGCTGGAGGAAATAACCCAACATTAAGTTTCCCAAAAGCGAGCGGGCTGAGTCGGGGTGCTCTGGGAAAGTCATCGAGCGTGACATGCTGCCTTTTCAGAGGCAGAGCTCTGGCCCAGACGCAGAGGACATACATGAGACAAGCACAGAGGGATCGTGGTAAAATGTGGGATTCTGTGAGTTTTATTGGATTCATGTGCAATCTGAAAACTAACACATTTGTCTCATGAGAGGGTGGAGCAAAATACCTGAGTAGTGTGTATGTTGCAAAAAATATCATTCTTTAGCCCTTGCTTGTTCTTAACTACCTGCGTTTGAGCTCCCACCTCCTTATTTGATAAATATGTGAAGGAATATTCAATCATATGGTTATATTACAAATGTAGTACTGAATTACACATTACATTATCTTGTACAACATCGTTCTGGTGACAGTGATCCGGACGACATCCAGGCTTCATTTGTCACTGTAAGGATCTGTAAGCGTGTGTGTGTATGTGTGTGTGTGTGTGTGTGTGTGTGTGTGTGTGTGTCTGTGTGTGTGTGTGTGTGTGTGTGATCACATGTTGGACTTGCCTACACTTGCTGCCTGGTCACATTCCTTGTGGTCTTCTGGAGTTACTGTTATTTGCCTCTTTGTGGGTCTGATAAAGAACAATGCGCCTCCATCACACTTCCTCTGTCCTTTGATTTGGCTAATTTGCAGATTAAACACAGAAACACGCTTGCAATTAGGTGATAAATCGGGAGATCCATCACGGTGTCATAACATTTCCATTTCAGTCGTTTGGCCTCGCTTTTTGCTCTGCTGCTGCTATTTGCGTCGCAGCCTGAACTCAGCCAAAGTGTGACTGCAACTGATTCATTTGTTGCTCAGATCTCCATAATTATCTCAGCGTTTGAAGGTGCAGAGGGAACATGAGCGGTGTAAAGCCTGGAGGAGCTACACCAGACGTGCCCCAGCTGAGGCAGGAGGAGCGCTGTGGTATCTCTTTCTGACCTTAACATCCAAAACTGGACAGCCAGACAAAGGCCCCTGCTGCTGTAAACAACTGGACATCCCAGCAGTCAGCTGATGTTTGGGAGCGATAACATCGAGTGCGTCAGTAATGTCGCATAGTGGCCCCCCACGCACACACACACACACTCCTAGACGCACACGCCATCGCCTGTGTTCACTTTGCACACAGGCTGCCTGATGAATGTGTTCTGCCCTGTGCAGCGGTGAGGTGGGAGGTTACACAATGAAATGTTGGGAAATATTGCCGAGAATGCGACGGCAGCCCTCACATCAAGGCCCGGCAGTGGGAAGTTATGCATATTTTAATAGGAAATCAGCTTTCAAGAGCCAAGACTCTGTAACGTCCTTGTTCTGCCTTGGATAAACAGAAGGAGCCGTCCCCAAATGCCACCGCTGGCTGAGCCGTGGGCCGAATTATTCCTCCTCTCCTTCTGTGGGTCCAAAGACATGGAAAGAAAGTATGAACACGCACTGCAGAGTACCTCAGGGCAGCTGATGTGGACACTTGGACTTTGAGTGTCTTCGTTGCAGAAGTGCAAAGCGGAGGGGATGAATATTAAGAATAGGTCCTCCTTCCTCTTTCTTTCTTTCTTTCTTCCTTTCTTTCTTTCTTTCTTCCCTTCTTTCCTTCTTTCTCCTCAGTCTTTACTCGGGTTATGTAAACACATTTTCCTGCTAGGACTTGTTTTCTTGAACTTAATCACAGACTGGAATGCAGAACATTTACATATAATTGTGTACGTCCTATTGAACGGTTTTCATTCATGCAAAGGATTCATATCATTCCGCTTGTTGAAAAACAAACAAACAGTTTATAAATCTTGGAAGCACCACTGCATAGCCCCCTGTATTCGACTGGAAGAGTACAATACCAGACACAGCAAAAATCTCTTATTTTTTTAAAGTAAATGTTTGATTCAGTCCTGGGGGATGAATCAAAGGAGATTGCAGAGCAGATTAATCTGTTTCTGCCCTGTATACCTTAAAATGTAATTACCTTTTTCCACTTCTCTCGGTTGGCAAATTTTGCCGGTGTGCGATACTCCAGAGGAGAAGCATTGGTGTCGGTATTTGGACGCTGATTTGTGCTCCCAGGCAGAAATGAAGCAGAGCCGTCCCCCATCCCGCCATCTGAGGCCCCTGGAAGGCATCTCTTCTCGTAAAAAGCAAAGTCACAACTTCAACGGTTGCACTCGCTGCCAAAATCATCTCTGCTATCGCTTTTCTCATTACAATAATTGAAAACAATGCACACACACATACGCGCAGTGACTGACTGACAGATGATGGTAGGGACACAGTGAGTCAATCCAATTACTCAGACAGTCAACCACCCCTCCCCACTCCCGATTCACACACATACACACCAGCACACTAACTCTGCATTGTATCACAGTGTGTATATGATCCGCATCATTAGTGGTTGCGCACACAACAGAAGCTGGTGTCATGGTCTGACCCCAGCCGAGCTCCTGTGAAGTGGGATCTCCTGACAAACGATCGCCTCTGGCCATGTCTGTACCAAAAATG
>OMPJ01028492.1:17238-55154 GCA_900312935.1 Carapus acus
ACCCCAAAGGCCCCCCATCCTGGGCCCCGCAGCGTCCACCCGCATAGGCCCCCCGAGTGTAGCCCGCGTTCAAAGCGAAACATAAAAGCTCACAGTTTCATCTCGCCACCTGAACACTAGCAGCAGCAGCCGCTGTAACACCACGACGCCGCCTCCTCTTCCTCCCACGCGCTGACACACAAGGCCGTCATCCATCTCGGTCTTGGCCTCGCTGGTCTTTAATTAAGCTCAGGTGGGCGACACTCCCTCGGAGATGTTTATGGTTATGTTGCCCCAACCCCCCCCTAAAAGGAAATGCTCGCTCTTGCGTGCAGTGCGCGCTGTCACCACGCATCCCATGGTGGCACTGACAGCTTCTGTTCGGAGGAAGTTGGCTCCTCATTCGGGAAAAATCATCTCAACTCCCTGTGAAGAAATTTCACACAAATGAAAACTCGTAACGCTCAATCTCTCCAGTGCATTTCTTCTAGTTTCTGTTGTATATTAAGGTGGTTTGGGGCATGTATGTTTGTTTGAGAGCTGCTGTTTTGCCACTTTTCAGATTAGTGAAGGTGCAAAATTGTGGTCCATCCAGTGCTTTTTCTTGGGAAGGCAAGCCAAAACGAGGTCAGACAGAAATGTCATGTTTTCTGTGTAACTACGTCTCTGGTGGAGTGCTCCATTTCCAAACCAGCAGGCACATTCTTATGCAATATTTCATTTGAATATAACATGGAAATACATTGAAAACATGTATGAAACTACATCTGTGCAAGCTTTGACAAGACACCGGAGCTTGTTTGTCTTTCATAAGTTTTCAAAGTTCTGCGAGCGGCGTGGTACCAACTGAAACATAAGCGTCTCCCCATTGAGACCGTTCATCTGCTTCTGGTTTTCATGTGGTCCAGAGCTGAGAAGGTCACCTCACGCCTAGAAGTGGTGTTCTGCGCACATTTTCCCCTCCCTCAGGATTTTCAACATCTCAGCAAACCACATTTTAATATAACTTTTATTATTTCCTTGCCAGTTGTCTTCTTCCAAAATACAAAACAAAATGTTGTCATTGACAGGGATGCCAGTGGCTGAGCAACCAAACACAACAGTAGTTTTTATCTTACTGCAAAAAATATGGGCAGACCTCAGCCATTCGTCCATCAATAATAATGGAAATGTTATCATAACTGTCCTTTGCACAGTGGAACATTTGTGAGGGTATTGGCTGCTTTCTTTTGAATTACAGACTTGGTCAAAACGTTGACTGTGAGGAGTATCAGATCTCAAGCGATACACCGAGCAGCTTTTGTCCTCAGCTTGTTTCGCTTTGTGCTGGATCAGCCTTTTGTTGCACCGGCCATCTCAGCATAAAACAGCATTCACACAGAACACTGTACGGTATGGAGAAGATCCTTTGCCTGCTACAATGAAGCAATTCAGTGTGAGTTTGGGTCCAATCACTGTTAATGTAATGGTAGGTTACATTTATATATACCATTCTCTGCAAATCTCAGAACTTTGCCTGTGTGTAAACGGAGGCCAATGAAAACGGAGTAAATGATACTTCAAAGATGTTTGTGCTGAATTTGCAGCAGTAGGGAACTCATCGGGCCTGCAGCAGCATCAGCAGCCATCACGCTGTGCGCAATAAAGCTTTTCAGCAGTCACAGTCACTGCTGCGTCCGAGTGTAACGAGCTCGAACCACAAGGCAACTCGATGTGGGGTGAGGAGGACGGCTGTGCGAGAAGGAAACCACGCTGGTACATTTTCACGGATGGATTCTCTTTTGCATACAGTTGTAGCGCGGCGTTTACAAACACTCTTCCACTGAGGGTAAACGGACACGTGCATGTTCAGTTTTGACCACCATCTCACCATATATGCACCAGTGTTTGTGTAGGTTGTGAAAACCAGCCACGGGAGGGTCAGGTCATAGTGTGGTGTAGCTCCTGTGCCAAACACAGGTGCCTGAAGTGGTATCTAGCATAAACTTGTGCTACAAATAAATTAGTTGAGTAAGGCTAAGCTGGTGAGGGAAACTGGTCGAAAGGTTTGTGGTATTTCTTCTGGGCAGAGGAGAAAAGGCAAGAAGACTCGGTGGTAGAATGAGGGTGCACAGAAAATCCAGTGGAAGAGGTTGGAGATGAAAAAGTGTGATGGACAGGGATATGGAGTCAGTAGACATGAGGGTCAAAGTAGACTTTGGAGGGTCACCAAATGGCGAAAAGAGCCGTGGCAAAGGCAAAGGAAGGGGCATTTAGCGAGTTTTATGAGAGGCGGGACAGTGGAGAAGGAGAGAAAGCATTGTATAAGGTGGTTAAGCAGAGAGATAAAGCTGAGAAAGATGGGCAGCAGGCTGGAATGATGAAGGATAGAGATGGAAACATGCTAGTAAGTAAGTTAGAGTGTGCTTAGAGGATGGAATGAACACTTTTGGGATCTCATGAATTTGTACAGTGAGAGGAGGACAGATGAGGGTGCAGCTGTGGAGCAGGAAAATTGAAAAAAAAAGTAACTCAAGTAAAATTAGTAAGATGGAAGTGAGGGAAGCTATAAAAAGAATGAAGGCTGAAAAGGTGTTGAGTCCAGATGACATACCTGTGGAGATGTAGAGTTGTCTTGGGGAGACAGGAGTTGAATATCTACCCAGATTATTTGGCACAATCTTAGAAGATGAGAGGGTGCCTCAGGAATAGACAAGGAGTGTATTGTTGTCATCTTGAAGAAAAAGGGTGATGTGCAGTGGTAATAACAATAGAGGCATAAAGCTGATGAGCCACACCATGATGATATAGGGGAGCGTTACTGAAGCTAGATACCGGCAGGAGGTTACAATTAGTGAGAAAGAGTACCACTGATGCCAGTTTTGGTTTGAGGGTGCTGATGGGGAAGTACAGAGAGGGTATGAAGGAGTTGCACTGTGTCTTTCTGGATGAAATGGCGAAAGCGTATGACAGGGAACCTCCTCGCTCCTTTAACATACAGCTCATGCTCATGGGTGACTACCCCCCTGCCCAGAGAGGGATCTGGCTGTTATTCTGCCAAACCCCTCAAGTACTAAAAACAGCCCGTCTGACATGCTTGCATTCAAAGATAGAGGGAAAAAAACACATAACATGTAACATATGAGTCCTAAACATACAACATAATGACATTAAGTGTCTACTCTGCCACATTGCTTTCAGTTTGTGATGTGGCCGCTTGTGGCGCCCTCAGGCCTGCAAGTCTGTGTCTCTGGCTTTGTCTTTGTGTCAATGTTTGAAGCTGGGAGGCGGCGGCTAGTAACAGGGGGCACCTGGCCAATGGCTCCAGCATGGAAATCTGCATTCTCTCTATCATTCACCATCTTCAAGCTCCACTGAAGATGGTCTCCCGTCACACTCTGGTCACGCTGACACTTTCCCCTGATTCAGGCAACTTCCGCTCCACTTCTCAAGCCTTAAATTCATTTGTTTTCTCGCTCACTTGCTTTCATTTAGCAGCAGATAAGAGCATTAGTTCATGTTCTTTGACCTCTAAACTAATACTACAGTATGTATGTATGTATGTATGTATGTATGTATGTATGTATGTATGTATGTATGTATGTATGTATGTATGTATGTATGTATGTATGTATGTATAGGTCGTGCCTCACCTATCATCATGGAAAGAAAAAAAATGTAAATGAAAAAATTAATTAAATGGTTACATTTATCCAGTTATTTGCAAAGTTATCTTGAAACATTACACCCATTAACTGCATCCAATCAAGTTGTGAATAAGCTACTCTGTAGGTTTCATATGAATGTAAATCCACACTAAACCTCACTGCACGTCACTGGTATGTATGAATGTGTGTGTGTGTGTGTGTGTGTGTGTGTATTGTCTCTGATATGACAGAAACTGTCCTTTCATAACCTTTAATCGACGGTAACTCATAATCACTAATGCTGTTACAGTGATTTAAAAGACGAGGTCATATTGTTATTGTGGTCATATGTCTTTGTGTTGACTAACTCATTGGCCCGCCGAGCACTGAGTTGGATTTGTGATTGCTGTAATAAAACGCTGCGCCCATGATGGTGGTGAAAGATAGGGATGCGGTGACAATCAGCATCCAGCTCAGACGCTCTAATCAACATGTTCACCCAGATGAGGGGCGCAGTCGGAGGGTTTGTGGGTCCGACATGCCGCTCTTGCCGTCATGACGTGCAGTCCTCGCCCAGTGGAGAGGTTTGTGGAAAATTTCCACAAATGGATCTGTGTCGGCGGTTTGATGATGTCAAGTCTTCTGGCAAAACCGAAAGAGAATCAACCTAAAAAGCCAATACGGAGTCCGGTAAATGGAGAGTCAGGAAATTTGATATTTTTACTTGAAATACTGCAGGCAAATTTAAGCTCCTATGGGAAAATGTTTCCCTTTTTCTGCATTGTTCCACTTTTTCCTCTTTCCGTATACGTCACTTCTTCTGCTTTACCTTGGTCCAACGTAGCTTAATTCTAAACTAGATATCTACACACACTTTGACCTCTCTAGGCGTTTTTGCAGAACCTTCTCAACTGCATCAGTTCTCATGTCTTTCTCCACCATTGCAAGTTTGGACATAGTAGGGGTTATTTCGAAGTGACAGACCTCAACAATTGGAACCTTTCTTGTGAATTGTCCATCCTGTCCAGGGGACCTTTGTTTTGCAGAGACACAATAAATAGATATTGTCGTCTTTATGTTACAAGCGGGCGAGAATGTTGTGCCCACGACTTCAAAAGACTGTAAAAAAAAAAAGTGGGCACCACATCGAATCCACTTTCATCTGCATAAACAACTCCGGGGGTTATAGTTTTGTTGCCATACTGAGGCCAGACCTGTTTCTACATTCATCTGCATTTTTCCATGTGAAAGTCAGCAAAGGCACAAACATGCCCTAATGGGTGTCTCTTCATTTCATCTTTTCTGCGAAATCCGCCACGGAGAACGGCCGCAATCTGCCTTACGCAAAGCGTAAAACCGGCTTGATGGCAGATGGGAAACACACTGATGATGCAAAACGTTGGTATTGTCACCGTGTTTACAACAGCGGGAGAAAACGAAGGAGATGAAAAGTGTGGTGACGTCAAATTTCATTTTAGCTGCAAAACATTGGTGTGTGTGAGCAAAAACAGTCACATCTGTATCTTCCCACATCGGCCCGGACAGAATCCATGGACATAATTTTGGGATGCAGATTCCAGGAACAAATGTATGTTTGCTGGTTTTTGGTTTCAAACTGTGCCCGAGGCTTTCTCCTGCCCAGCCAGTTTGCCAAAGCATCGTGTGCTGTTGATCTTTGGAGGTCCGCCCACCACAAGTCACTCACAATTATGGAAGCAGGCTAGTCATGGGAAACTACGTCATCTATACATATGCTATCTTCTGCATTTTGCTTCTGAGCTCATGATACATCCTCGCTACTAAAGGAAAAGCAGCTGAAAACATTTTTATTACGCTTAGAAAATGGCACCCTCCTGCATAGTAATACCACCCAGAGGGAAGAAAAGAGAAATTCGAATTGGCAGGGTGAGCCTCAGTGACGGATTATTAATATATGCACTCCCACCTGTTCAATAATGAAACATATTGGTATAACAAGCAGAAGCTTGAAATGTTCAAAGACTTCATGTATCGTTTTTTTGATATGCCACACTTATGACAAGGCTGTGAGAGACACACACTGTTGACTTGCCCTGGAGGTAAGCTGGGCAATGTGCCACACAGCTTGCCGAGGGTGAAAATGAAGTGTCTGCACATTTGGCAGCCTTGGGGAGCTTCTGCCCTCCAGTCATCGCTTAGGGAATAAATGTCTTAATCACAAGGGGCGGTCATCAAAGGGTTCACTGTGACATTTCAGTGTAGGACAGGACATGCTTAGCGATGACCAAAAAGGTGGTTAATTCATAGAAATTATGGTTTTAACGGAGTTGCTTTACAGTTTCAAATCGTTTGCAATTGGGTCAGGTCAGGTTTCGATCATGTTGTGATAACTGCAGTAAATCTTACTCTTTTTTTTTTTAACCGTACAGGTGCCTCTAGGCAAGGTATGAAAACTTGAGCGCAACCCTCTCAGGGTTGACGAAATAGAAAGAAAGATAGGTTGAATAGAATATCAAACAGAAATAAACAGTATGGATAGAATACTTTAAATGGGATTATAAGAAACTACCGGTAAATGTTGGACGGATTGGGGAGGTGTACGAACCGTACACATGGGGGGATAGGGGCAGGTACACTGTACAGGTGAAGTTATTGCACGTGAAAAGTATTGCACTTCTGTCCAGGGTACCATGATAAAACTATATCCCATCAAAGTGAGGGATAGAGCTTGGTTGTTTTACACATGTCCAGAAGTTATTGTTTTGCCATCGGTCTGACTGAGGCACGGAAAGGAAGCTGGTCCCGTGGGTGATGATGCTGTCCGCTTTTAGGTACCTCGTAGCTTGTTTGCTTGGTCACTGGAAAAATTCTAGTGCTTGTGCTTCCTTCCTGTGACCATATCAACCTCAGCCTTTCTCATTCATGGTGCCCGATTGTTTGCTGTACTCTGCCTCTTTTGCCCATGGCCACAGTTTGTCCCTTTCCATGAATCATGCCTCTGTGCTGATGTTTGCTTATGAGCCGTTTTACCATTTACCTGCATCTTGCTGAGACTTCAAAAAAAGACAGTTCGTGTGATTTTGCTGTTGTGGGTAGAATTTGGGTTCACAGATGTGCCCATTACAGGCTGGATGGATGAGCAGAAAGTGTTTTGATGGAAAAAAGAAAAAAAAAGTATTCCCTGATGTTGCTTGAACAAGAATAGGCAAAAATATTTTTTTGACGTGGCTGTTCACAGTTGGAACCAATTTTTCAGGTACTAAATGGGAACAGATGGCCACCGCAAAGAGTTTTTAGGGCAGGGTGGTTGGTTGAGACGTCACATTCGGCTAAATAATCAGGAAAAATGAGGCAGTAGCAGTGCTGACCAAGGAAAGCAATCACCTCATCAGGCGTGACATCTCTTGCTTTTGGTCGTTGTCTTTGCAACTGCTCTCCAACCATGGACACTTTTCTCTGCCTTTTTCCCTTCTTTCCACAAGCGTAATATCATGATTGACAATACAACTGCATAGTGGACAAAAGTGGCGTATGTTCACATTTTGAGATTGCAAGCATATTTTTTACAGGCTTAATCCTTGGTAAGGGTCCTTGGTGCCTTGGGGTGTATGTCTGGGGAGGTACTCAGTCGAGTAAACAAAGGAGATATCAAATCTTGAACTGGATTAGTTTTCACTCATGGCCTTATTGTTGTGCTGTATATTGTAGCCTCTAAAACACTCTTCTTTGTAATTAAATTCCAATCATGTGGTCCTGTTCAAGACACCAGAATTAGAAGTACATCAGATCTAGTGTCACCTTACCAAAAGTGATGAATCTTCAAAAACCAACTGAGATCAGTACAACAACTCAATATATACCTGGTAAGTGTGTTTGGCCACTTACCCAAAAGAAGTGTTAGGTATGCATAAGGGGGAATAGTGTTTCCTCTTAAATTGTGGTTTGTGAAGAAAAGAATAAAGGAATGATGAATCACAGCAGTGAGCATGCATCACTCAAGAAGAGGGCAAAAGGAAAAACCATGAAAAGCACACTCACAAGCTCAAAGGGGTACTCAGAGAAACGCACACACAACCAGGCGTCTAGACAGAGAACAATACCAGCCTCTCAGGCCCAAGAATGCGGGCTGACTAGATAGAACCCTGAGCATACAGAGGGAGTACGTGAGCAAGTGAGAAGTGCATCGTAAACAAGCATGGATGTTGACAGTAATGTGAAGACGAGTGAGGTATGAAAACCTCTTTCACCCCCTCCTCCCCAACAGAGGTTTTAACACTTTGAGGCTTAGAGTTGACCTGAGTGACTCCATGCACAAATACCCAACCACTAACTCTCAAGAACCTCAAGTTATTCCAATGCCAGTCCTTGTTTTGCAACCTTTTCACAAACAATAGTGACCACGAGTATAAAATCAAAACCCACAATGTGCCCATGGCAGCAAAATGTACTATGGTCCTGGAAAAACAAAAGAATATATGTGCAATGCGTGAGTCATTGTACCAGTTATATTCAAATAAAATGCATTTCACAATAAGTTTCTTTTTAATGCCATGAAAGAAATAGATGATTCTGTGTTGAAGCGATTCCTTGTGTGTGTTGCACGTGTTGCTTTGCCTGCACTCACATTAAATTCCACCTGTGCCCAGCACAGAATCAATCTCTTATCATTTCTATGCATTACTGCAGGTCTCCCTCGACTCGATAAAGGGGGAAAAGAAGAGGGACACAAAGAGAAAATGCATGCCGTTTGAAGTCGTCTTTCTTCTTGGAGGGAGCTTTGGCATAACGTGGCCGGTTAAGCAGGTCATTAAGCATAATGGCTGGGGGGGATTGCAAAAGCTTTATCTCTGATGGCAAGAACAAAGTATACCACGTTTTGGGGGATTCTGTCGTTGGATTTGATGGGAATTCCCATGCTTGCTGGAACAGTTTCGTTTGCCCCGGTTTGATGTGTGCTAACAGACAGGTGCTATCATAAATCTACAGTGAAGGAATTACTGACACAGCTCTTAAGTCGCAAGGATTTAGATATGCTGGGATAAAAGTATCCAGAGTGATTATATCTCACGTTAGGATTCATGCCAGTATTACTGTCTGCATGAGAGGCAGCACAGCTTAACCAGGTCCAACTCATGTTACATTAAACGCAAAAGTATTGATGTAGGGCGGCTCCTACCACCATGGCTCAAATGAAGAAGAATCTAACTGATTGTGCGTGTCACCATCTCGCATATGAGTGTCAGATACTTTTTTTTTAAAGAAACGTAGTGGCACTGACTGTAGAATTTACATCTGAGATGAAGTTGGGCCAGTGAAGCCAATCCGAATCTGTGAAAGAGTAAAAATGGGCGGAAAAAAAGGAAACTGTAGGGTTGCTTGATGAAACAAAGTCTGGTCAATTTCCACCTCCTGGCCAAAATGTGAACCATATGTGTATATGGTGTGCGGGGCTCCAACTAAAATACCAGCATACCGCCATCACACAAACACAGACACACACACATACACACTCACACACCACCTGCAGTGTGGGAGAGCCGCAGTGGTGCACATCTTTGGCTGTGGTCCAAAAGCGGCGATGGGGAGTTAAAGACAGTAGCTGATACCGTCTGGTGCAGTCATGCTCCAGGTCAGATACCATATACCACCATCCACTGGGGCCAGCCACGATGATGGGGGAGTGGAGGGGGGAATGCTGAGAACAAAGCCAGCGAGGTACCAACCGGGGTAGCTAATGAGATGGCTCGACTGGCAAGACGGGTTCTCTGACGAAAGCTGCAGCTCAGGCTCCTGAAGTCAAACTCTTTAGTCCAAAATCCTACTGTCAGTCAAGCAGACAGGCTGCGATTGAGGTAACCGAGTTGATGGACAGATGGAGGCTGATGAGAGGGAGAGGCACAATGTTTTCCTTAGTCAGAAATGTTGATGTGGTGCCTGCATGACGGCACATGAGCCGCACAGAGGAGCAGAAAAGGAAAATCACCAGGACGGCACGGTGAAAATGCTTCGGACATTGTCACAAAGATTTCTTTTCTTATCAGTCACCAAAAACATACAACACCTCCATGACCCATCTGCTTCCTCATCATCAAAAATTAACTCAAGTCAAAGTTTTATCTTTAATGACATTCCCCATGCATGGACTCCCAAAAAGGACCACACGGTAGAAAAACACGAGGCGTTATCTTGGATTTGATGGGCTTTTGATGGTAGAGCTGATTGGTTCTGCCTTCAGGAGGAGAAATACTCAGGAGGATCCAGGGCGCACACAAAACGTTTGCACGTGTAGCAGCAGAACTTCTTGAAAGAAGGACAAGCACCAAGGACAGCACAGCTTGGATCATTTCCGCATGCTGGTGAAGAGCCGCGGCGCTCATGTTTATTCACGAGGCAACCCAGCTGTGCATAACAAGTGTTATTTTAAGATGTTTTATCTTCCTTTCTGCTTGAGAAATTATAGCGGGATTGGGTTTGACGATTATCACGGGTGAAATGATTTCACAGAATGAGGACGAGCGCCGAAAATGTTTCCCCCCGCAGGTAAATAAAAGCTGAATGCAATCACCTCTTCATTTCTTTTCCGCTCGCGTCTCGCCTTTGTTGCCGCCTTTCACCATTTTGCATCTGAATCGGCCAAAATTGGGATATCTCCTCCAAAATACTCCAGTCTTTGTGAGAGCGTAAGTTTCCAAGCGCCTGCGACGCATTTATATTTGGTGCCGACTGCAAAGTGCGTCTCACCCTGCTGGCAATGAGCCCCTGCCCAAGTTTTCCACAGAGGTTTGTCCCCCTGGTTTCCACACCGCTGGCTGATTGATTCACTCTTTAATGGCTTCCTACGTCGGGCATGGCCCAGGACGTGCATCTGCAGGGGCAGACTCTGCTTCACTCATCTGTGGTGGAGCAAAGTGAGGTATCTGCCTTTTCTGTGGTCGGGGTGTGTGACGTGCTACTTTATAAAAAGAACTGGCTGCAATAAAAAATGATCCTGGGGTGGGTCCTAATGACCGTCGGGCTATGAGTGGGGCCTCCTGGGACGATGTTTAGCCTCTGATGTGGAGGAGTGGAGGAGGCCAGAGCACCAGTCGCAGGACAATGAGTGGCAGATGAAGGCATTCAGGGTTGGGTCATCTCAAGGGTGGTTTGTGTGAGAGCGCTGCAGATGGAAAACCTCAACGTCAGATTCTGTTATTCATGCCGTGGAAATGTTCTTATCGAGCAAAGTGCACAAACCCTAACTACACTTCAAGCAGGAAATTTGACATTGTGAGCTGGTTAATCTGAACTTCGCGGGTTAGTGCGTGCCACACAGAGCAGGTCTTCATTGAATATTTATTTAATTTTGGTCAATAAGTGGTTGCACACTGCTTAATTTACCCATAACACATTCAATATGTTTGTTATGAACAGCAGGACGTTTTTGGCGGTGAAGAATTAAATCAAGACTCGGCTCTACTTGAAAACATTCTGCAGCTCATTGAATATTCATGAGCTATGACCTAATCAGAGTAGCAGACCTCACCAGGCAGAGAAATCTACGCCAAGTCAATCAGTTTCAGATTTTCATGATTTTATTTTAGTATAGTGGTGAAAGTTTGTGTGGTTACTTTTTGCTGTAGTTGAGCTTGATAGCTTGACAGTTACATATTGTTAGTATCATTCGGCTTACAGATTTCACACCAGTGTCGTAGGACAGATATTACTACACACAGAACAGATCATTTGAATGCGACAAACAAATTCTACAAGTGTAAACAAAAGTAAGATTACTTTTTGAGCTGCGACTAAGAGCAGGGAAGGAGGCAATACGACTGAGAGAAACGTTTACATGTTGTTGTGCGATTGTGTTACCGCACATGTGCAGTTCTGCATCAGACACATGTAAGTATGTGGGATTTGGCTGAAATCTGGAGTGAATCAGAAAAGATCCAATCAGAACTGATGTTGAAATGGAGCAAATCCACTGTGTTGAATTGATTCACTGCAGGTGATTTGAGTTGGTGCTGGTGTTCTTCCTCTTTGCGTGGTTGACATTCAAATACCATCTGTGACGGGGTTTTTTTTTTTCAATTTCATACCAGACACGTTCTAAGTTGTGGTGTGACTCTGCCGTCAAAGGGCACAGGCAACTTGCAAGAGGCAATTATCAATCAACGCAGGCAGCGGAGGCTGGAAACACGACATCTGGCCTGCTTCAGAGTTGAAACGTGTGTGTGCGTAAGTGGGGTGTAATACCAAAATTACACTGTGGCGTATTTAGACTTCAAACTCACCAGAGGACTTAAGCACTTCTGAGTTTCCGCTAAAAAAGGAGTGTCTGCAGCTCTTCAAGACTGAGAGGTTGGACAGAAGTAGTTTTTCACTCTGCCTGCCTCTTCCCCAGATGGACGCTGAAAAAGCATCCCGCAGTGTAGCCTTTCCTGCACCGGGAAGCAGGCGCTTCCAAAGAACCCTCTCCTCAGCACTTTGTAACAACAAAAACATCAAAAAAATCACGAAATGCCTCCCCAGCTCTCTGTCACGTTGTTTTGTGCGCTCAAATCACATCAATCCCATATCCTGTATTCCACCAGGCTAATTTTGTTTGTTCATTCTGTTGTCCTGTGTCTTGGTGATGGTGGTTTTGGTGACACTGCTGGCACTTTGTGCTCTGAGGAGTTGGCGGGAGACACCCTGATCGTGCTCCGTGCTTTGCTGGCAAATGCTGATGAGAAGTGGAGTTAAGCACTCCAGCATCTCAGTTCTGAATATGTTCATTCCTCCTCCCCATCTTTCGTGTTATGCAGCCTCACACCCTCAACTCTGAATGTGTCTTGTTACGTGGTGCTGTGCCGCAAATGTGCTTTGCACCGATCTGTCGTGATCTGCGTGTTGATAGGACTTCCCGTTTTATTTCAAAATCCACTCCCCTTGTCTTCTCGCCTATTGTCTTGTTTTTGTGATTGCATTCGCCACTCAAATGTGTTGCAACTGTGTCTTGTGTTTTGTCGGTTTGCAGGGTGTATTGTGGTCCTTGCGTGTCCTGGGTTTTTGCCCACGTTCTGCTGTTACGTCTGTTTCTTTGTCTGCCTTGCCGCCTGTGTTTATCCTTTCGTTTTGCAGCTTTGTGTGTACCCTGTCACGCACTGATTTTGTAATTTGTCATGTCCTTTTTTTGTCCGGTGTGTTTTTTTTTTCCTTTTTTCATGTCCCTGCTCCTTGTTAAAACTTATCGGATCCAGTCTATGTCTCGTTTTCCATTTATCAGTGCCTTTGGGTAGTGTCTCAGTTTATTGTTCTTGATTGTGTGTGCAGGTGACTCCGAAATGCATCTATCTCATGTAATGAAAGATGATATTTGATCTGATTTTCATATTGCCAACAAATGGCATCCAAGGTACTCACCCAGCAACATCTCATTTTGAAGCCTTACATGTGTTTGACAAAGATGATGAATATTGTTCAATTGTAGCAAAGCACCTGTGTTTGCTCTTTTCAGAGGAGTAGAGAAAAACAATTGTTCTGTTCTTTTGAATAGGAGGAGTGGAAATTTCATATCTAATTCAGTCTACATAATCTGTTTTTGCAGTTTACAAATGACGAGTACTCAAAACAACAAACAACTATCAAATTAGGCTGTTGTAGTATTGCTGTTTATGGCTCTCACATGTAGAGATTAGATGTTCTAAAAATCTTGAAAAATCAAAACAACAGCACCAATCTATGTCGATGTAACAAATAAAATGATTTGCCATAGAAATATTAAATGAATGCTCCAGTTTTGTCTTAATCTGTGCATAATTCATTTAGAATAGAGAGTGCTTCGGTTTTACAATGACTGCTTCTCAGAATAGCTGCCATTTCCGGTATAGATCATAAGCATCATAAAGAATGTGTCTTTGTCCTGGTTTCCATGGCAACAAAATTGAACTCAGTTAAGTTTCTGACTAAAAGTAGCTAGCCCAGCATTCTTCTAACAAGAGGATGAACTGACCTCTTACTCAGTCAGAGTTATATCGTTGCATTAGCACAAAAGAATTAAAAACAAATGTCTGTATTTTGGGGCAAACACACAAATCCCGAGATCTTAGCCGGAGCCTTCTGATCATGCCTTAATTTCAGACGGCGCCGCTGGAGCAAGGGACAGACAGCGTTAGAAGGCAAGGGACAAAGCACACCTGCAAAGCTGGAGATGACATGAAACAAACAAAAAAAAAGCACACAAACAGAAACAGAAGCCTCGCTCAGAAGCCTCTTGTCTTTCTTCATAATCCAGGGATGTGAGGCAGCTCTGAAAAATGGGGGGGCATCCCTCACCGAGGCAGCAGGCCTCCACTCCGAGGTCAAAGCCACTGCGTGAAAAGGTGTGTGAATTTCCAGCAAGCTAATTATACTGGCTTGTTGGGATGATAAGCGAGTGTAAACACGCAGAGGTTAGAACAGGCCCCCACAGAGATGAAAATCTTTGACTTTCATCCATAAGCAATTAATCAGCATCTGACTCTGCAAACAGTCACAGCAGCTCGCTCCACTGCCTCTCGCACAAGATCTGACTGACACATGAAAGCGGGAGGGGATGGGAGGGAGGAAAATTTGCACCCGACCGAGAGATTATTAAGTTGGTGAGTCCCATCCAAAGCAACGCTGCGGGAAGACTTCAGACGATGACGCGCTGAGAGGCTTATGGGAGCTTTGGTAAGGAATTAGACTCCACAAAATGTATCTGGTAATAAGACATGTAAATATTGGGAAAACTGCCTCTGTGGTGTGACAATAGTCGAAGTGGAGAAGAGAAAGGTGGAAAAGTACATTCTCTTTTCAAGGTTCAATTCTATATTCCCGACACAACGCAAAACATTAAGGAAGTTATTGATTTCCCCAAACTGCTCCCTAGGTGCCTTTCAGAACAGGCCACTGTTTCTCAAATAATCGGGATGCAGAGAGGTTATTTTTTGCCCAGGATGAATGGAATTGTTTCAGCAACAACAAATATCGGCATAGAAAAAGAGGCAACCCAGGTAGCTTCAGATGCATCACCCTCCCTACGTCTCCCCACAACTGCTGCCATCAGGAAACGGTTCTGTGACCTGCACTGAGAGAAGTCAACAAAAGTGATTGAATGCAGTCAGTGGTGTTGAGATGAGAAAAAGGGATTGCTGAGCTCAGCCAAATACCGCTTTATCCTTTGGAGTGGTATTAATTGGTTTCATGGTTCCAGGAAACAGGGAGGACGCTGTCATTAAGATAATTTGGTTCAGAGGATATTTGTTGTTTTGCAGATCGTCCCAGACTGTTTGCATTAGGCCGCCCTGTGACCTGGTGGAGAAGAGGCACAGAGGGTAAGTGCAGCTGAGGGGACAGTTGTTACGGCTTGTGATTTATCGTCTGACAAGGCATTGTGGAAAATAATGCTAAACACAAGCCAAAAGATTTTCAGCCTATCTAATTGTTGACAGACAACACCACTGGTACAACAACCACTTTTTTGCACCCGACTGAGACTTAATGTAGGATTACATGCCAAATATCAAGTGACACAATCTACCTAAAGCAATGAAAGTGTGACTTCTTGATGCACAGCAGGCTGACTTGTTTGGGACCAGAGCTTGTTCAGTGCACTAACATTCACCCAGCCCTCCTCAGCTGATTACACAAGGTGCCTCTATGAACACACTCACCTGGAGTCTATCACTCTTTGAGTAAACATCTCCTGTAACTGAGTCGGTCTGAGTCCGACAGGAAAACATCAAGAAACGTAGCGAACTCTCACTAATGCCTGTCATTTCATAAACATAAACATTCATGGTCAAGCCCTGACGCTCCAGATCCTCATTTCCTAAATCCCAGTAACCTTCAACTTCATACTTGACATCAGAAATAGCCGATGTCCAGGGAAATCAAAGAGAATGTAAACACAATGTAAGATGTGGAATTTCTGGTGTTGAGCTCTGTTAAGAACATTTGAGTCAAGGCTCCACTCCAAATAAAAGAGGCTGGGAGTGATAAAAGCCGTGCCTGTGAATGAACACATGTGTACTTTGTTATCCTTGTGAGGAGGGTTAATGTGTTTTAGTGGAAAAACAATGGGGTCTCAGGGGGTTTGGAGATGTGACGGCGCTAGAACACCAGTGTGTGTAAGTGTGTGTAGAGGCTGCTAATGGATACAGTCCTGTGCAGCTGCTAGTTAGAGAACAGCATTCACATGCTCCTAACAACTTCAAAGTCCTCCATATCCAGCCGGCCAGGTTATTTCAATTAGGCACCACCAAGAAGTCCTCTTCTTCCCAGCTGGACCCCCACCTATCACTCCAAGGGATCAGCCACACAGGACCCTGTCACACTGTTTCCTCTTATTCCCCCCAAGGGGGCTTTGTTTGGGAAAAGGAGACGCGAGTCCGGTTCAAAGCAGGGAAGAGGAGATTGCTGTAATGTGAGATGATGGTCTGTCTGAGAGAGAATGTGTGCTGTCACACACCATGCAGGCCCTGCTGGCGGAAACTGGAGATGTTTTCTCATTTTTCCAAATGGCACTGAAGAGAGAGACTAAGTGTAATTGCAGTGGCTTCTTGAAGTACACTACAGAGTAGATGTCCAACATCCCACTGTTGTATATGAGAGGCAAGCATTGTACTTCCAACATCTACAGTATGTTTGACAGCTGCATCAAGTGGAGTAGATCTTTTTGAGATGTAAGTAATGAGGATCATAGTGGTGATGATGATGAGAAAGGTATTAAAATTCTTAAAAAATGCCCTCATACTTTAAACTGAACACACATGTCCTCAGCTTGTGAGGTCAGTGGAAGGAATGAGAATGTTTAAACTCTACAATGAGGAGAAATCTAATAACAATCTAAATCTAATAGAATGTAATGAGGTGCCTGTGTTCTTATTTTGAAGTACTCGTAGATAAGAAGGCATTCTCAAAGCTTGATATGCTCCATTTATCCTGCAGGAAAATTATTCTTCTCCACTTGATGCATCCTCACTCCACCACCAGGAGCACTCAAGGGAGCAGTATCGGATTTTGTGCGTTCCTCAAAGACACTTTGACGTGTGGACGTTATGCTGAGTCTGCAATCCAAACACCAGCAGTCTGACTTTGAGCGACTTTTGAGTGAGTACTTGACGTTCCATGCCTCGCTGCCCTAAGATTACACAATTGCACAGACTACATGCTGACAGGTGCAACGCATTGTCACCAGAAATAGGGTTCAGTCCCCCCTTCACGTAAACGCTGGTTCAAGGAGAACAGGTGTCTTTGAGGACCTTTTTTTTTTCTTTTTACATTTTCTGACTCTCTGATTGACTTTGGCCGCGTGCTGAAGTTCACAAGAGAACGACGGGGTACATTTCATCCGCAACATGAACATGAGCACATCTGGTCCTGTTTTAGCACGGAGAGAAGTGAGTGTTGATTGTGGAGATGCTATCACCACTGTATTTACACAGCTCTCTCTCTCTAGTGAAGATGGGACTATCAGTCAAGCAAAACATGCCGGGAGTATAAAAACAATCTTGGCATTTTCCATTTACTTCGTTCCCCTCAATAGTTACTGTGGGCCATTTACTCTGGCTTGGAGTTGTTCCAAATGCAGCAAGTGGAAAAACATGAGGGGACAACAACAACACACACAAAGTCAGAGCTGGTGCTTAATATTTTCATGGTGAGACCAGTAGGTCAAGAGGCAACCACTGGCTTACTGAACAAAAGAACTGAAAATGAATTCCAAACACATTCAGCCTCTTCTCCCTCAACCCCCCAAAAACATATTTATCGCCATGGGCCACTTATTTGAAGGCTTCGGTGGGAAGTGATCCAAAATCCAGAGAGACTTTGATAGTTAAGCAAGTGTGTTAATGAGCCACCATCTGGCCCAGCCCCTATTTCGCCTGCGGACAAAAGCCATTGACAGACAATTAAAATGCACGAGCTGCGGTCTCTCAACATCACAAGAAGAAGCCCAAATGTGAGCCCATAAGTAAAAGATGCAAATGCAAAGATGAACAATGGGAAAGTATTTTATCCGACAAAACACGATTTACATATCTTACTTTTCGTGGTTCTTTGAGGAACATGCTACTCTGCGGCATGTCACAACAAAGGGCTGCAGCCCGAAAATCACTGTAGGACATTAACAGCCGTTTAACAATAAAAAGCATCAAAGATTTTGAACGTACACAAATTGTTTAGAGCTGGGGTGTCAAACATATGACCTGCAGATTGGATCCTGCCCAATCATTCAGGGCTGAAATCAAGAAACCAACAGCTGACGGGTTCAGCTGAAGTTGGAGAAGTTATTGCCTCTAATGTCACTGCTCAGTCCGTACATGTGTATAATTACCGGATTTTGTTTTGGTGAGGTGACATGTGCAAAACAGTTTTTTGATTAAATATGCTCATAAAATGCAGCCAATCATGTACTGCTCTGTGATTCCTTCCACTTATTCACAACTCATTGATTCTCCACTTTCCTTGATCCTTCATTCCCTTACCACCGCATCTTGCAGACCATAAGGCTCATGACGCTGTTAAATCATTCGTCTTTCACAAATCCATCAAATTCCTCATCTTCAGTGTCGTAGTTTAACAGCTGGGCAATTTCGGCATCAAGCATTCCCTCTCGTCATTAGCCGAGTCAGTCTCTACTATTACAGTAAACCGCCATTTGCGAAAGGGATCCATTCTGTGACCTCCCAAAGTGTTAGAAATGGCACCCTTAAAATCACTCCCTAACACAGAGTCGGGAATCTTTTTGTCAGCGGGGGGCACAAATGAAAATTTGAATCTCTCTCACACTTTCTCTAATTGCTTTCTACAACTATGAATCGATGAAATTGTGCTCTCATTGACCCCAAACTGACAAGCAGCAGCCTTTTTTTCCGCCCCTGTTTTAACATACCAAGCACTCTCACATTTTTTGTGAGAGTCATATTTTTTTCTGGCACGTTAAGTAGCTTTGGCAACAGTCATCACAGATGAGGGCCGTTTCGTGGCATTGTGAATTGCATACAGGGGAACTATGCAAATACATAGACATTGCATCAGACACTGCAATAGACACTGCATTAAAAACTGAATGCGGTACCTTTATAGTTCACAAACTGAACTCATTATTCAGATCTTGTGACATTGTTCAAAAGGGAATGATGACTTTGGAATTTTAATTGGCCGCTATCTTGCCGTCTACAGTACAGTAATCCAATAAGAGGCCACTATACATACGGTACTCTGCCTCAGCTGTCGGCTATCACAAGTGACTAAAATTTCAGATTTCAAGAAAAAGTTTTGCGGGTACTTGAGTTAGCAATTGGAACTGCAGATAGATGGATGGCTGCAGGTGGCTTCACTGTATTTGGCTGTTGAGCAATGAAGCTGGGACCTCATTTACTGTAGGGGGTGGCGGAGGTAAGTCTATTATGTACTGCTCTCTCATTATTATTGTTGCGACTGAAGTTAGTGTGGCCGACTTTAATACAACATCCCTGTGTCAACTGGGAATGATACGACAATCTATCAACTGGAGCAGCTTCATGGCTTACCAAAGTTGCAGTGAAACAATTTGATAAGATCTTTGAGCACAGTGTAGTACATAAAAATGGTTCGAGGTCAGTAATCACATCAAGAATTCATACATACATCATCAGATTACAGGACGCTCTGCAGATTTCTGATTTAAAATTTAAGAGGTGCCTGTACTTTGACTCCCTCCATGCTTATCCTCTCATTCTGTTTTCTCTTTCCAGTTTTACCTGATCTTTCCTTCCCTCCTTTGCCACCTGCTGCTCCTTCTTCCTTCAATTCTTTCTTCATTACAGCAGAAGCTTTGATAAGAAAATAAACACAGTTGACATGATTGGTGTCTAATTCACAATCTCAGTCAGAACCACAGCTGTGTTCATTCCATAATGCTTCACTTACACTGTTTCAGGAATAGAAGGAGAAATGAGAAGATCATTACAACAGTTCATATTGTGTAATGAAATGATGGTGGGTGCTGAGTTGCGGTGCAATTAAAAGGTTGTAAAGGGAAAGGGAAAGCATCAGCATGCAGCTGTAGCCTCGGTTCATCGTTAGTGAAGAAGATGTTGGGGAGTGGTGGTTCAGAGGGCTGCCTCTGTAGATAAATAGATAGCAGAGTGTACATGTAGACAGGTAAAAAAGGCAAGAAATACAAATAATTTTAGGTGCGCAATCATGTGAAGAGTAATCGAGCAAAAGGATGCAGAACACCGCATATGCTGTTCACTATATATCAGCAAATAGGTACATGAACTTTCAAGGCTCATGTCCAAATGTCTTGGACAAAGACTGGCACTGACACACACCCGGGCAGAAAGTGTTGACACACCAAGCGTGACAACCAGATCATCCATCTGTCATTCGACGCTGTCTCGCATCAATAAATTGAGAAATCAGAGACCTATAAAAAAAAAACTGCCCGTTGCATCTCAACACCGGGAGCATCACAAAGAAAAAATTCCTGAACATTCCTCAACATGTACTCAATGACATAAATATCAGAATTTTGAAACCTTTTGACAAACCCCTGGGCTTCTTTTCTTCAAACTGTCAAAGTAACTCGAACTGCCAGCATTTGCTGGAGTTTGTTGCTCCCCTCCTCCTCCCCCCTCCTCCCATTCCTTCAGGTTCAGACACCATCCTCCCTCTTCACAGCCGCTTGCCTTCCCTTTTTTTTCCCCCCGCGTGTCACATAGTGGAGCAGACGTGATGGTACACACTCACATCTCCCAGCGTAATGACTTTCTTATTCCTGTGGTGCGCTGCCAGCAGACCTGTTGAGGCCTGTAAGCGTAACCGTAGCTGTGGAAAGTACCCTGAGAGTGAAGTCACAGGAGGCCTTTGCCACTAGCGCAACACACACACACACGATGCACTCAGACAGAGAGTGAAATACAATGAAACCTGCGACTTTTACACTGTTGTGGTTCTGATGTGGGTCAGAGATCAGTGTGTCTGCACTTGTTCGTTTACTGTAGAGGCGGTGCAGCGCAGAACATTTGGTCTCCTCCACTTTGGTTTATCGCAGAGGTGGAGAAACGTTCAAGAGACTTTCTCAAAGTAAGGATGAGGAACATCATAATTATTGACTCATACAAATCTGCAATATGTGCGATTGAGTGACTCAGCCGCATTTAGAGATGCCTCTGCTTTCAGTTGAATCCCTGATGTAACATCAGGGATTCATCTAAAATCCCTGGTTTATCTCAATGTTCTCTCAGTGTGAGTTAGGTTCCCTCATACACAAACCAGACCTTTGTTGCTCTGACAGCATCAGCTCAGGTGTGGTTCCACAAACAAAACCCAAATGATGACCTCAACCAGACTTCAACCAGAATTACAAAGCACGTGTTTGTGATCGGTAGAAATTCTGATGATTAATTCATTTTTAATGAAGCCCCTCCTAGTATCTTGATGTCAACCTCAACATTGCAGGTACATATGCTCTTGATTTCACCCTTCAATCCCTAAAAGTTCTCCTATTGCCCAAAGTCATTATTTCTAGAATACGAGCAGGGTATATTCACAGCAACACGTCAGTGCTATTGGGTCTTTTTATTCTTTATTCTTATGTGTTGACGAGGGATGTCAGATATTGGCTTTTTTGCCGATATCCGATATGCCGATATTGTCTAACTCTCAATTTTCGATACCGCAGCTTGATGAGGACGTCATCTGTGCGCCGGTAAACGCTTCAGGAGCGGTTTTAAAGCAAAAAAAAAAAATCCGATACCGATATTACATTTTCATGCTAATATCGGGTTGATAATATCGGTGGGCCGATATTATCGGACATCTCTAGTGTTGACATATCTCAGACCCATCAAAACTTGTTCCCTTCTCCTTGTCCCCCTAAATCTATGTCTCACATAGTACCATGTGCACCACCATAACCCACATGTGTGAGATCAGCGCCCCCACATCTGCAGACCTCCCATCTTCAGACAGGTGCTTTCACTCTTCCAAGGTTAATTCATAGAGGTTTTTGCAGTCTAACCATCCTTGGAGGCCTGGGAGGCTCATCCCTCCTCCCAATGCTCATATTTCTTCTTCCTCTTTCAGAAATATTGCAGGGGAAGCCCATATGAAGTCTACGGGCTCATAAAACAGGCCTTTAATTTGTTGCCGCGTACCCCCAAGCAAGCGCCACCATCAGTCTAACCTTTCTCTGGACTGCCTTCATGAGTAGGATTCCTGCGTGCATACAGATTTATTGGGCACGAGCAGATCAGAAGGTGAAATTGTGAATAATGCCGGTCGGGTGGTGCTTTTGTCTTTGTCTTTCGACAGAACAAAGTCTGAGGTTGATGGATGAGATGAGAGAGGAGATAAACCAGTTTTTAGTGGCTGCCCCTTTCCTTACACCTATTCAAAGAGGGAATGAAAGATTCATGAGCAGATTTGGCAAGAGTTTGTGCTTTTACAATTGTTTCAAATGTTGCTAAGGCGCAGATGTTGGCGCAGCGGAGACTTGACGCAGGGAGCTTCCTGCTCAGTCGGGCTGATTGGAGAGATGCATGAGGGCCTCTGCTGAAGTGCGAAAGCTTCTGTTCCGACTCTGGTGTGGTCCAGACGGGAGCCGGCCAAAACCCTTAGAGTTCTGCTGTGAAGCATATACAACCAAAAATGAATGAGTTACACAACGCACTGCAGCAATGTTACACAATCTCACGTTGGCAGGAAGCATTTGCCCACATGGTGCTAATTTGAGCACTTGATGTACATCTGGTGAAAACCTGCGCCATTACAGCCTTTTTACACACACGTTGTTTGAAGGTGCTGCGCACAGAACACAGCCAGCCACACTCCCAAACCTGCATTCTTAAGCATTTATAGCATCGTATGGAAAACAAAAGGAATAGAGACAAAACTTTTGACGGAATAAATTATACAAAAGAGGAGGGGCTATAGAGTGTGGGGCCTGCACCACTGAACCACTTTGGGTTGGGTGCCTTGCTCGGATTTTATTTGGCCGGGCTCGGGAAGCCAACCGGAGCCACCAATCAAGCCTCCAGTCCTCTTTGGTCTGAGACTAGACCTGAACAGGTCACTCTCCTGTCCCCCAACAAGGTCCCCACACAAGGTCACCACAGACTGAGCCACCGCTGCCCAAGAATGATGTGGATATACTGAATTTCAATCAATGTAGCAGAGCTCAGTCAAGAACAAACTTCCAAAAATGTGGAGAAACTGAAGAAATTGTGAAGAAATTGAAAAACAACGAGAGAAAATCTGCTGCTGAGAGTAAAAAGCAGCATGAATAATATCGTAATGAGGACCAAAATATAGACCCAGCTTACTAATTCTCTTGCAGTTTCTATATCCGTTGACACCTGAGTCAAATCTTGTGCACCCTTAAGAATATGCGTGTTTTGTGTCAAATAGCGTGTCCAGGAAATTTCGTTTATCAGCTCTGAAAATCCAAATGTTTCAGCAGTCCTGGGTATCAACCACTTAACAGAGTCAATGATCGATTCCCTCTTTCGTCATCTCCGGTTGACTTGTAGGATGATGGACAATATTAGGCGGACCTTTCTTTGAAAACTAGAGCGGGGATTTGATTCTGACAGCAGGCCAATCAGGATGTTTTCTCTGAATACGCCGAAAGTGTGTAAAAGTATGTGTGTATCCGGGTGTGGCTGAGATAAAACTGTTGATTCAGTGTTGCCAGAGCAAATAAAGGATTAAGAGCGGAAAACCGGCTGGACCAACACATGGTTTTTCATTAACAAAACATTCCCTCAAGTATTCACAGAGCAGGATTACAGCTACAGAAACCATATATGTGTCAGTGAACCAAGTCGTGTGTGTGCGGTGCGCTCATAGTTGTGTGTGCACATGGGTGGCCAGATACACAGAAACCAGCAAATTAATCTCTGCTACCGCATTGTGGTTTGCCCTGTAGGTAAACTTCCATTTTTCCAGTGGTGTATTTTCTTATCCGCACCTATTCACCTGGAATATACCATTGACGTGATGTCAGGGGAGGCAGGAGAGGCCATGCCTCACCTGTCATAACGAAAAGAAGAAAATGAAAAATGAAAAAAGATCAATAAATGGTTATATTTAATCCAGTGACTTAATTGGATGATGTCACATGGATGATTAGAGTCTATGACCTGCCACAGTGCCGTTGCAGTTGAGTCATTCTCCTCCAAGCCTCGTGCTACTTCCAGATAACGAAATTTTAATCGTTCATGTGAAATCTGTGTGATGCGCAGAAGTTGCGTGTGGTGTTGTTTGGGTGGTCTCGCTGTGTGGTGGCAGACAGAAAACCCATATGTATTGCGACACATCTCTTAGGCAAGAAGCGAAGGAGTCCTCCACTCTTGGAGAATATTTACAATCTTGTTCAGTCAGCTGGTTAAATGTATATCGAAGGTCAGAAAAAACAGGTTACACATGAATCCAATAGTACCCAAGGGAGTATTTACTGTTTTGTTTACAGACAGATGTATAGCTTGGGTCAGGATATTAAGCTCAAGTGTCATTTTACCCACACGCACAGTGTTTGTCCGGAGAACTATAAAAAGTATAGCGGCTCAGTTGTTCCTTGTCTTCTCTGCAGCAACAACCCATCTGCACATCTCCAGCGTTTATGATTCTGACCTGATCTTGTCAGCTTTTATGGTAGACAGGGAATTTACTTTGCCAACGTGCTGCTTTGATTTATACGACATAATGTGGGCACTAAATTAACCTCGTGAGAAATCGGAACGCTGTGTACTTACTGGGACTGTCTACTTTGCTGTTGGTTCTGAGTGATGGCAACAGTGGCTTCGAGGGAGATTGTGACTGCCGAAGTGGGAGATACTAACTTGCGTTACATTTAAATAAGTGTTATACTGTCTGGTCAGGCATCTGTAAGGGTTTTCACACAGATTTCAGGGTTCCCTGCGCACGATCTTGAGGATGTTGACGCACACAGCAGCTAGTTGTTCTCCACATGCCTTCTTAACTTTGGGTAGACGCTGTTAGCTTACAGCCTTGTGGGGTTCACTTTCTTCAAAGCCTTCACGACCTGTGAGTGTGTCAACCTGAAACACAATGGCAGCAGGGTTTTGGTTTCTGAATTGATTGGTTTTCTAAATGGATTTCACGATTTCTTCTTTAATCTCAATCATCTATTTGTTCTATGCTTTAATTTCAGACTACGCTGACACATTAAACGACATCATTTTCAAAAAAATTCTGGAAACGTTGAGATGTTCCAAAGCTTTTGACCTGTACTGTGCTGAAAAGTTTCATTACAGCACGTGCTAGCGTTCTTTCAAACAAGCATGTGTGGCAGGTTTGCGTCTTCACTGTGACTGCGTTTTCAAACTGTATCTACAGTATTCAATTGCATGAAATATAAACAGAAACACAGAGTCAAACATGCTCCTGTTTTGACAAACATTCCTCAAAGTAATCCATCAGTCTTGTTGCATTTGGACAGCGGCGCTGACACTACAGGGCTCTTAAGCCTTTAAACATCCGTGCAACACGCTGCCCACTGTGTAATTGTACAGGTTACGGATGGAGGGGCAGCAGTCGGGGGTTAACACTCATCCAAACCTCCGCGCTCACCAGATGCTGAGTCAGCAGGGAGCGACACAGCTGCATGGAGGGGCGTTAAAACATGTCGGACACTGAGTTAATGATAAGGAAGGATTCAGAGAGGCAGTAATTCAAATCTAGTGACACAGAGAATTGGGAAAGAGCTGTATACCCTGCATTCAAAATGATGTGTAAATTGTATTTATTTGGGATTAATATCAACAATGAGGCACGTCTTAGCTAATTACTGTGTAAAAAGCCAGTGTTTAATCAGCGGAGGCTAAACAACAGCCTAAACCACAGGCTGTTTGTGGCCCTCACAAATAATAGACAATATCATTTTTAATGGTACTGAGCAGAGGTTACTTCCAGGTTCTTAATGATGTAAATGAATGCCCACTAGCTTGAAGCAAAGCAAAGGGAAGGATAATTTCCAACTTGCACTCTTTGTTACTCAACTCCTGAGGTAGTAGGGCCGTGATAGATGCGTACTCTTTACCCAGAGGTAACACTTCTGAATTGGTCAGCCTATTGAAAACAAGTGGAGAAAGTTGCACCTGCAGAAAAAAAGACGGACAAGAATTGCATATATTTAGGCCAACTGTGTTAATATTACCCTAGACACAAAGGTAAAGCATCTGACGTACAAATCATATTTGAATTTGCAGGCTCTCACTCAGGCACCAGGATCTCTTTGAAACAAATGAATTGTTACAGGTGATGCCGCCAGTCAAAGCTGCACATGTACAGACAAAGGTCGAGATCAACATACTAACACATAAAGCAGACTCAAGTTTTATTGTTTTTCAATTCAGTTTTTGTATGCATCTGTGAGTTAACTCTTTTCATTGACTCCTTGCTTTGCTACTTGTTAAGCAGACAGTGATGTTGCCGTGTTTGGAAACTATTCTGATCCCCTGTCAAGGAGGTGAACTGGTAAACTCAAGGTCTTCATTGTTTACAGACTGATCTTAACCCATTTCTGGGCTCCTCTCCATTTATCTCCAAGAGAAACTGAAAACATACGATACCGATCAGAAATCCAAGACTGTTTTCATAAACCCTCGCATGCCCTCATGCCCTGGAGCTACACTCTTATCGCACACTGCAGCTCTTTGAGCAAGAGATGAGTTTTCTGACAGAACCGATACCATCTTTCAAACTATTCAGGTGGCTTTTTTAAGTCCGTGGTACACCACCAGGAGTGTGTCTGTAACAAGCTGCTGTTGTCAACTGATCTATGTACCTCACCCAGACTGCCATTATTTGATCCAGGTATTCTCGGAATCTGAGCAATGTGTCAAACAGCAAACTTCATGGTCCCAACAGGCACACAGACACCTTATGACACCAAGGCACATCCCAAAGTCTACGTGCCCTACACAGCCTACCTCCATCAACAGTCCCAGATTCAGAGCGAGACAGAATCTCAGAAGAGATAAAGGAAATGCAGTTTGTACACAGCAGCAGCAGCAGCAGCAGCAGAGGCAGCTCAGCAAGATAAAGGTGCCCAAAGCAATTAGACTTGCTTCCGGCGATAACCTTTCATTTGCTTTGGGACCTTGAGGCTAGTGTGTGTGTGTGAGTGTGTCAGTGCGTTTGTTGAATGGTAACTCCTCATCTTGCTGCCTTGAATGATGGACCAGGGCTGGACCAGGACACGTAATCAAACCGCCTGTTGTCGAGTGTTGTTACAAGTCTGCACCAAATTAATAAGATAATTCAGCAATTCAGCCTTATCTTCATTAAGTCTGTCAGCATTAATAGCTGCGCCATGAGGTCACTTGCTTTCTTTTGCGGTGCACACCCAAGCTACACACACACACACACACACACACACACACATACACACACACACACACAGGTGTTCTCATTTACTTTGGCTGCCTGTGCTTGATTGACATCACCTGACTGTGCTGGATTGGGCAATTTTCTCATTTATGATTAGCCCATCACTTCATCTGTCACTCACGCCTCCACCTTTCTGTACCGCCACATACAGTATTTATTCAGGGGCAATTCTGCGTGATTGGTGCGGTGACCCTAGCCTACACCGAGCGGACACGCTGTCTTCGTCGACATACATCAAGTGTGCCGAGCAACACCGTGTTCAAGCGAGAACTGCGGCACATGTTGGCTTGATAGCAGATTCAATAGCGCCACCATGTGACACACATTTTAAGCACTGAACCTGTTGGAAAAACATTTGAAACAGATCTGTTGTGCTCAAGAGATGAACGGAGTTGCATGTGATGGAGTTGTGGATGAATTTGTGCAACCATTTGTGCGTAAGGTTAACCAAAAAAAGTATTTCGATCACCAATGGCTGGATTCACCATTTAAATACCGCAGCCTGAGAACGATTCACTCTGACCTTTGCAGTTTTGGAACTGTGTTGGCAGATCTACATGGTTAACCGATAGAATATGAATGAAATGCAGATTAACATTCTAATGTTTGATGCAAGGGGTGAGTGCGTAAGTCGTGAGGGAGGATCTGGAGATGTGAGGACGACTTCAGTGCATTGCTTATTCGCAGATACAGCCGTGGGAGGAGGGTCCTCCGGTCGAGGGGGAAATATAGTGGTTAAGATGTCCTTTGCTGTCCTTAACATTTCCACAACCTCTGTGGGTGCTTTGTCTGCATTCACTAACCGTTTCTGTCACCCTCTCCCCCTATTCCTCCCCCCGCTCTCACTCAGCCCCCCCTCCTGTCCGTGTACCTCAGCAGAATTTCAGATGTGAAGGACAAGCAGATAATGGAGTAAAGTTTCGTGTCCCGGCCCAGTGTCTCTTTTCCTTTTCCATGCAGAACCACTCAGCCTGTCTTTCTCTGTCTTTGGCGAGTTTCACTTCTCTGACGATTGTTTTGCTCCCCTCTTGCATGAAGCTCCACGAATGCAGAGAAGGGATCGAGGTAAGCGGATCTGGGTTTTCGCCACTCAGCGAGGCGATTGTTTGGAGAGGGGTGTGATGAAGTGCAGCGCACCGTGCAAGTCCTGCAAGTCACGTTTGTCACGCATGCCACCTCTCCATCCTCCATCAAAACGGGACGCTGGGGCATTGTGTGCACCACCAGCCTCATATCTCCTAGACTCCCATCATCCTCCTCCCAGATAAAAGGAGGTTATTACAAAAACTCTGCGGCGCTTCCGTGAGACGTCATCAAGCTCTGCAGGGCCTTATGACGGATCTCAAATTGGCGCTGGATTTTCAACAGTGATTCACTTTGGAAGGTGGGGACTTACTGTCACCAGCGCAGACAACCCCCATCTTAGCAAGAGCTCATTAAAGTGAGTCAGCGAAGACGAAATGTCGGTCTTTGTGCTCGTTGTCCTCACCTTCAGCTCGAGTGTAATTTTCTGTCTGCGCATCTCCACGGGAGAAAAGAGAGTGAGTGAGGGCAGCTCCTGCTACATCCCTCATTTACATAGTTTGGTTTACATGGCCAGAGGTCAGATTTGAATGGTAACCAGATCATGCCAACACCTGCCACGGAGGACCTGGGGTCAGGCTGTGCTGAGTGATACTAATGAGCAACAGAGCTAATGGGATCATTGTTGATGCATCAAAGTGCTTCAAGCTGAGAAACTAAGCACGAGTGGTTTCTCCAAATCAAATATAATTTTAAGGTACCACTTGTATTTCTCAATTACATTGCAGGCTTATATTCCGTCATTCAAAAGGCGGAAACATGAGGTTTTCCCCCAAAGCAGAACAGAACAGTGTGTTCTTCGCTGGAACGATGTGCTGATTTGTGGACATTCTAAACCAGAACAGAATTCTGTAACTGGAGAATCGTTACACTCGTCAGGAGGCGCTTTAATCATACACAAATGGAGATAAAATGTGGCGCAACAGACCAGCATTCCGACATGGTGTACATGTGAGTGTGTGTGTTATATTAGTGTGTGTGCAGGAGATTATATCGCTGGCAGCTTGTACAAGACAAAATAGCACATCTCTGCAAAACCTCCATGTCAAATATCTGGGCTGTGGACTGATATGTAAGACTTAAGCCATAATAAAACTATTGTCTTGTATTGTGTGTTTACAAACTAGGAGGTGATAAAGTGATGTTCTGGTAAGAGGACAAGTTAGACCTACAGATAAAAGAGTACGATGCCACTGAAAATAGATTTTGGGGAAATCTTCTTTTGAAAGATGAATAGATCCTTGATGCATTCACGCTGATTTAGTGAGTTATTACATACGTATATTTGTGTGACAGGGTACATGAGCTTGATCACGTCCAGCTGCAATCCAGTCAGTGAGTACATCAGATCTGATGTATAGAATCTTTTCATCCCTGATTTTGATTAAAATAGAGTCTCAGTTTTCAGCTCCAACAAGAATATAATGGCCAACTTGGCTAAGGAAATCACGAGATAAAGTGTAGTGTGCGTTAACACACATGTGTGTACCAAAGTGTGTCTTTTACAACACCATCCCATCTAATGGCTGAGGCCAAAAGCAGTCTTAAGTTTAACATCTGCGTTAATGCCTAAATTAATTTGTCTCCCCATCATTTATCATTGCAGCACTTACAGATTTAATCTAGATTTAATTTTAGATTTAATCTGCATCGCTAGTGTGATGGGAATTACTAATTATGATTTTATTCTACTTTTATTATGCTTTTGCTCAGCGATGATATTTCACGACGCAGCCAAAATCAAACTGCGGAGCAAGTTTCACGAGAAACTGAGGGAACAGAGGACAGCGCTGGGTGATGTCGTCATCTAGTGGCAATATATCGTCAGTACAACCCCGTTCCGAGTTCATGAGGAGGTGATGAATGAGGCCATTAAAGGGATCCAGGTGGTTCCAATTTAGAAACACAAGGCCAAACCATCTCAGGTTCAGAGGGTTACAGCTTTGCTGCTAATGCTGTGCATGAGCAGAATCCCCAAAATCCCCGCTGTCAGAGGGCTCTGCATCCGAGAGGCTCCGTTACCGAAAGGCTCTGTTTTCATCCGTGAATGACGTCAGTTACAGTGGAAAGCAGACATGTGACAGGATCGCGCTGCAGTGAATAGATGAATGCATGCCTGAGAATGAAAAAATCAGAATCACTGGGTGGCAGGCAGGCTTTGTTTTTGAAAAACAATGCCTACCTCTTAAAAAAAAGAGGGGACCTGATCAACATTTTGTAAGAGTACTTGTCAAAATACAAATATTGGGGAGACCAATCTAAATGCCTGGTGCCACATTAAGAGATGAGTGTAAACATCTTTGAGGCCCTGGAGCCAAAGTCAACATTTTGAAAAAAAGAGTGCAAGCTGATTTACTATAACTGCAGATTTGTGTTCCTCTGATGTGCCTTTGTTGTGAATCATGGCGAATGTTAAATGCTTTGCCAAACATTGTCACTGGTTGGCATTCAAGATTAGTTTACTTCAAAGCTGTGCATGGTTTTCTTTAATTTGACAGCAGAAGCTTATGCATGCAGGTTTCAGACGTTTTATCAATTTGTCTATCATACTATTGTTATCATTTTGTCTGCAACATGCAGCTATAGCAGTATCCCAAACGGCTATGACCTTTCTGTGTGTGTGTTCTGTGTGTGGCAGTGCACAACCTACAGTATGTACTTGTGCCAGTCAGCATCACTTGTTTGTGATTGATTCCTCGATTGCGTGTGCAAGGAACACAAAGGTTTGCGCAAAATCACATAAATGGCGGCTGAATCATCACAGTAACCCAATGAGAATAAGTGGCCACATCCCTTAGAAAAGCAAAAAGGCTTAAAACGGCTCAGCTCGGGCTGCAAATGTTATGATATCAAATAAAAGACCATGAGCCACCCTATAATTTGAGGAGAAAGGTTGAACACAAGACAAAAGTGCATTTCTCCAACCCTCTATCTTATCCTATCGTGGCTTTCCCCACTTCAAACTAGCAGTACTAATGTTTATAAAAATTCCATTCAGAGTTGATGGGCCAGGTCATTTTCAGATGTGTAAATACAGCGTTTGCTGCAATTACATTGATGCAAATGGTTCGTGTTTCGGGGTCAAGCAATTGAAAAAGTCAGCGCCTCACCACGACACGCGTAATTACAGCTGGTGCATTGTTGTTGTTCATATTTGTGGCATGGGGCCGACTGTGTTCCAGAGATGTGGTTTCACTCGCACAGCATGGTCACAAGTCTTTGACCATCATGCCGGAAACTATTCAAGCGCTGTTAACGCCAAACTCCAGCTATCCCATCACTTCCCTGGACGAATTGGACTGACAGGAGGCAGCCATTAATGAGGACATGATGGATGATTAATGAAGAGACAATCCTTGGATAGGCTGTGATAGTGGGAGCAGTGCAAGTAGCCACCAGAGTCATTAGCATCCGGAGGAGTTTAAGGGTCTGTAAAAAATTTGCTTTCTCACAGTCCTTTTCGTCTTGATGGAGAGACACATCGACATCTGGGAGACATGAGAGGACCATTGATGTCCTCGTCTCTTGACGCCATGCCAGATACACCTCACTAACAAGACCTCTTTCCTTCGTAGCTGTAGTCATGGTCCACAGACCTCCTGAAGGCTTCCAGCAGATACTGGCAGTGGTTTGCCAAAAAGAGAGGCGATGACATGATGTCATCTGAGGCCAAACAAAAGGTTTGTAACGTGATTGTTTTGTTTCACAAAATGTGGTACTACACCGATAACCAAGCACACATACATCGTGGGGGAATTTAGTAGTTGTATCATCACAGCTGTACAAATCAAATAATGCAGATGTCTCAACCCGGTGTCCCAACTAATACAGACAATTCTCATGACATACGGCCATCCTCAGCCACTTGGCCGTTTGTTGAATAACTTGGAGGAAATTCGATCCAGCGAAGCCAACATCTGTTCTTCCTCACCACATCTGAACCCAGGAGATGCAAAGACTCCAGGGAGCTGCGGAAATGAGCTGTCAGTTAACAGTGCCAACATCTTTCACTGACACGACCACCTGACATCACAAACCTCATTACAGCTGTGTTTCACCGTTAGAGGGGGTTTGCAAGTACGGCAGCAGAGATAAGATTACAAGTCTCCTCAGACCAAAAACATTTAAGAAGAAGACAGGGGAAACACGCAATGAAAAGGAAAACATCGGATTTGTAATTTCTATGTAACAGGCTGATGGAATTTGTTGAACTATGGGGGAACAACAACACCTGCCTCTCATTGATCTACATTGCATAAGAGGGGGAAGTTGTTTTTTAATTTAGGAAAAAGCACACACATGTGGAAGCATCAGTAATGTTCTGAGATGAGTTCTCGATGAATCACCACGTTGAAAGCGAGGTTATTAGGCTTTTCAGATTATGTACTGTGTTGAAAACATCGCGGGGCACAGAAATAGGGACATCCTCTGGACAAATGTGGAACAACAGTCATTTTACTTTTTCTCCTGACAAAACTACAGTACTTTATTGTGCAATGTGATAACATTTTCATCGCTAACAACACATTTGCCTTAACTAGGTCTTAACACTGTGTATGACTATGTGTTTGGGGCTTAAGATGCTGGCAATCCAAACACTAGTTCAGGTTGAACGCTCATGTGACAGCCGGAGCTTCCAATATCCGATTTCGGCTCAGCATTCTTATTTCAACTTTTCTTTTCGGCTTCAACTGCCAGTGTATGTCTGCTGAAGGAACAATATAGAGCTCTTTGCCAACAAGTGAGGGAGGATGTTCAGAAATGTAGTTCCCCAAGGACAACAGGTGTGGCAACCAAGAGAAATGACTCAATGCTTCACATTAAGTGAATTCTATGACGTGAAATGGTTTTAAGTGGGTCACATTTTCTTGTATTCCATTGAACACTTATGTGTGTTGATGAGATGAGTTCAGGTTATAATGTAGATAACAGACAATTCTATGAACTCAGATTTTTGTATTGAGGTTGAGGCACAGCGGATTTTGAATGACCCGTAGTTTTTGTCTGTGAAATCCTGAAAATCCTGAAATGATATTTGTGAAGAATGCCAGTTCTCATTTTGACGGGGACTTAAGGTTTACTAACACCTCTAGTGGCTGTGTGGTGGCAATGGCATCTCCCTGCTACCCCCTGCAGCTGCCTCCTCTCAGCACCTCGATCCCCAATTTTTGTTCCTCCTCCTAAGCCACAGCCAGAAGCTTCTTTTTTCTGCATCCTCACTAAGGGCCTTGGTGTCTTTCCTGAGCTTTGCTGTGGTGCCTCCCATGTCCCAAGGCAGCCGTGTTATCGATGTGCGGACGACACCACAACAGCCTACTTCCACTGGGTAGATGGTAATGGACCAGCCTGCCTCTGTGTACAATACTAATCAGCCAGGTCTGTGTACGTGGCTCCTTTGTGCTAGTAGGCGGTTTGGATTCCCTCCTCCAAAAGGATGGTGAGATCTGTGAGCATGACCGACTTTGTGGCACCAGACCAAAGCACGATGTCTGGCCTGAGAAATGTGGTGGTGATCTCACAGGGGAATATCAAATGTTTTCCCATGTCTGGACCCATGCTCAAGTCCCTTGCCAGCAAAAGGACGCTCTGTGGGCCTCGAATGCAGGTGTTTCCTAGGCCCTCCCCTGATCTGACAAACTGAATCAAGTGCTGTTTGGCTGCAGGCTGGTTGTTGATAGCTTGTCTGCAGCTTTCCAGGACTTTCTAGTTTCATCAGGACTTGATCGTGCCTTCATCTGTAGCATCACTGCATGAATGCGGTCTGGCACCCTGACAGCAAGTACTGTACACTGGCTTTGGGTGTGTTGCAGAGGGGCCAGCTCTCCTTCTTGCCAAACCAGGGTGAAGGTTGCTGGGGCAAGGCAAGGTGTCGTGGGTTGCCCTGAGCAAAAACATCTGAGGTGCAGCTGACGACTGCATTTTTTTCCTCCACTTGATGGCAGTAATGAGACGATGATAACGCCTCTAGCTGTAAAATCCCTGATGAGGAAGAATGGCTTTTCCCGTTAAGCTCTACGCCTTTCGCAATAAAAGCTGTATATCACAAACTTTAAAGAAGATAAATCTGTCAATAATCAGCAAGCATCACAAACTACCTGATAACTCAACAGAATATACTATTGTAGAAAGAATATATTATTGTAGACAAATATGGGAATAAGTAGAATAATGCATAAAAGGCAACATTAGTGCTGATCAAGATGCAATACATAAAACATTCGTTAAGTCAAATCTTACAAGTGGTAATAAACATAATTCCTGCCCAGTGTCCAAATCTCGCATTTTCTGCCCTTTTGTTTAAGTTTTAGTTTTACATTGAAGAGTTCCTGTCGGAAGTCGCCGCCGCGTCATGTGCAACTAATGCAATTTTTGAATCGGCTACCAACTAGATCGAACACCTTTCCATCCGAATTTTGAATGAATTCCGTCAAGGTGTCATGTAGCAATCACGGAACGAAAATAGCACAAGGGGATGAAGGCATAGACTTCAATAGAATGACCCCCTCTTGACATGCTAACGCGTCAATTGCCGGCTCAACTAGCTTCTAGGCAGACCAGATCGATTTAATACACAAAACATGTATTTTTTTTACACAATCATCGCCTCATTAGTCTCCTTTTTCATTTTGAAATGGATGAAGAAAAGAAGATACTGCACCGACCCGAAAAGGCTCGATGGCAAAACAGTTCTCATCACAGGTAGCAACGTCACACTTAATTGTATTCTTGTTAAATTTGACAGGGACAGCTCAACTGACAGTATGCGTCTCCGATTCTCTCACGATTTTACGTGTATTGAATTTGTACATTTGAGGGATACAATCCGGTCAGGCAAATACAATAAACGCAGTGGACAAGTATGAGCACGATGAGCATTGATGTGTACAACATATCCCACTGCACGTTGAATGTACCGTATATCGTGAGACACTGAGTTAAGCTTAGGTGGACGTGGTGTAAATAAATCTAAATTCGAATGATAACAATAGAAAATTGCTTGTGTAGAAATCGGAGGAGACCGCTAACTTTGAATTTCATCACGTCGTTGGCATATGGGTAATATGGACTTAATATCGTCAGCCTCACAAAAAATGACGATGAAAATTAATATGGCAGCAATGTGTGTGTAATGGAATAAATGAAATGAATACATTTTGGGTACATTTCTTGAGAAGCAGACAAATTGTGTTGTGATCTTGGAGGTTATTTTACACAAAGTTGTGGCATGTCCTTTTGGAATTGAAGAAAGGCCATTCTATGTATCGTTCACTATCATATGATGTTTGCTCAAACGTTTTTTGTTCATCACCGCTTCGTTTTTGTGCATTTTGCTCTTGGCAGGTGGAAATTCGGGTATTGGAAAAGAGACAGCTATTGCCTTGGCAATGCGAGGCGCCCGTGTCATCATCGCCTGTCGAGATTTGGACAAGGCTGTCAAAGCGGTTCGAGAGATCAAATTCAAGAGTCACAGCCTGAATGTCACATACATGGAACTGGACCTGGCCAACCTGTGCTCGGTCCGAGAATTCTGCAAGAGCTTCTTGCAGAAAGAGAAGAGGCTTGACATTCTAATAAATAATGCGGGTGAGTATTTTTTTTCACAGAAACACACTTCTGTGAGTATTGGTGAACTTTTATGTAGGACTATGTATTCTTTAAGTTGACCTGTGCTGTTAATTGTAACTGGGTATATTTTCGTTTTATTTTGGTGTTTTTAAAGTAATTCTTCAAGACGATTTTAATAGTGATCCCCCCCACCTCACTCAGATGGTGCTTTTCCTCTCTGTGATGTTTCCAGGTATGCCAAGTGTCCTCGACTGGACAGACGATGGCTTCAGCATGTGTTTCGGTGTCAACCACTTAGGTCACTTCCTTCTCACAAACCTACTCCTGCCTCGTCTGAAGGAAAGCGCTCCCAGCCGGGTGATCACACTCACATGCTCCAACTACAAATACCAGAAGCTGGACTTCCAGGACCTCAACTACAATCTGCTGCCCTTCTTCACCTACTGTCGCAGCAAGTTGGCCAACATTTACTTCAGTCAGGAACTCGCACGAATCACAGATGGGAAAGGAGTGACCTCTCTCTGTGTGCATCCAGGTGAGAAACTGAAACTTAACATGCTTTACATGCTACTGACGTACTACACACAATCAGGTGGTAGTTGCTGTATTTTGCAGCCTAACAAACAGATCCTATAACAACTTTTTCTTATAAGCAACAAATACAGTACATTCGCCAAGTGCCAATGTCTTATTACTATCACTCCAAACTTCTAAATTTCGTTCTCTGTTGAATGAAGTTAGCCCCATATAGTACAGGGAAGGGAGTAAATGCAATGGTATACACTGTATTCAATACAATACTGTATGTAGGAAGGCTAACACATGAGATACACATGTAATATATATAACATATTTCCTAAATAAATAATGTACACCTGTACAAATGTTTATGTTGACTTCGATGTAGATGTTACTGAAGATGAACAGGTGCTTTGTAGCCTCTGTCTGATAAAACTGTTTTCATGCTTGTTTCCCAGGTTTTGTCCAAAGCAGCTGGACGTGCCACTATTCCATCCTTTTCCGCATGTTGATGCAGGTGATCATGTGGATGTTTTTCGTGCCATGTGAAATGGGAGCTCAGTCTGTGATCTACTGCTCTGTCTCAGATGAGGCTGTCAAACACAACGGAGGTTATTTCATTGACTGTCGGCCCGCCACTCTGCGGCCTTTTGCAAGAGATGCTGGTGTGGCAAAGAAACTGTGGGAAGCCAGTGAAAGATTGGTCAAGCTGACCTGATGATGGGGGTTAACAATTCTTATTCCACACAAAATGTAGTGTTTCCCCCCTTCCCGACTTCCCTTTTTTTGCATGATTGTCACACGTAAATGTTTAAGATCATAAATCACATGAAAACACAAGTCAACACAAAATGCCATGTTGAAATTATGGTTTTTATTATCAAGAAGGTGGGTAACCTTCCCAGCTGTGGCCAGCCAACCAAAATTACACGGTACCTCAAGAACCAAGCAACAACTAATCCAAGAGGTCACAAAAGACCCCACAACAACATCCAAAGACCAGCAAGACCTCACTTTCCTCATTGAAGTCCAGTGCTCATGACGATCATAAGAAATTGACTGGGAAAAATGGTTTGCATGGCAAACTTCCAAGATGACAGCTACTTTTGATCTAAGAGATCTTCTGATTGGGGAATACTCTGATCTGTTTTCTTACTGTGACAGTGTCTGTGCCGTGCTTGATGTAGCACAGAACACTGTCGGCAAAAACCTCCAGGTCTGGGTGTTCAAAAATGCCCCAATCGGTCATCCTGAAACAGTCCTCTAGGGGCTGGAATCTAGTATGCACGATATCAGTCGCTCTCCAAGTAAAATAAAGTGCACATACAGTATAACCCGGATGCTGAATTTTTTTCTCATCAGGATTTCTGAAAGACTCTCAAAATAGCAGTCACTAGAGATGTCCGATAATATCGGCCCACCGATATTATCGGCCCAATATTAGCATGAAAATTTAATATTGGTATCGGATTTTTTTGCTTTAAAACCGATAATAAAAAAAACGATAAAAATACAATAATGCTTGCGTTACACTGAAATAGTGCCTATGCGCTCCTGAAGCGTTTACCGGCGCAAATATCGGTATGGGCTGTTATCGGTATCGGTAAATTGAGAGTTGGATAATATCGGCATATCGGATATCGGCAAAAAAGCCAATATCGGACATCCCTAGTGAGCACACATACTGTATATAGTAATGTTAGCTCCACAGATGGCCCCACTCACAGCGAATGAAAGTGTTCTACTTGTGTACAGAACGAGAAATGTACACGA